>CM021100.1:642579568-642611281 GCA_007115665.2 Sequoiadendron giganteum
AATATTTTTACTATGTTAAGTGTTTAAGGCATAACCTCTTGATTTTTGGACAAATGTGTAGCAACAGATAAAATTTTAAGTTTCAATATGATGGATGTGATATCATAAAATGATCCATAATTATTATTGTTGTTGGAAGAAGGAAAAATGGAAATGTTTATTAGCTCAAGGGTGCTAATGGTCACTATTTTTTGACTCATATTAATGAAATTTGGCTATGGAAAAAAAGGATGTGTCACATTAATTTTGATAATCTAGTAAGAATTAGTTCATTTCAAGCAGAAAAAGATCTACCAAGGATTACAAAACTTATCAATGTTTTCTATAAATATTGTCAAACTGGAAGGAAAACAAGAAGTTTTAAAGGAAAAGAACAATCCTCTACCAGATTATTGGAACTGTTCTATACATATATTTTTGGTCATACAAGAGTAAGAGGTCTTCAAGGTGACATGTATTTCATTCTTTTGATTGATGATTATTTTAGAAATGACATGGATTACTTTTCTTAAAGAAAAATATGAAGCCCTAGACAAGTTTAAAGCATTTAAAGTTATAGTTAAAATAAAATAGATATGAAGATTAAATGGTTGAGGTCTAACAAAGGTGGAGTTCACCTCCAATGAATTTAATTTTTTTTGTGAGAATCATGTCATAGAGAGGCACTTTTCTACCCCTAGGACTCCTCAACAAAATGGAATGGTTGAAAGGAAAAATAGGATTGTTTAAGAAGTTGCAAAGACTATGATGAAAGAATCTAATATATTGGAAGTCTACCAGAGAGAGGAAATTCATATTGATGTTTACACACTTAACAAATTTCAAGCAAAAGGAAACAACACAAAGACTCCCTATGAGTTGTTGTATGAAAGGATACCTACCGTCGAGTACTTCAGAGTGTCTGGAAGAAAGTGTTATACCAGAAGAGATGAAGATAAATTGGGAAATTTTTATTCAAGATTTGATGAAGGAATATTCCTTGGATATTCTACTAGAAGCAAAGACCACCGATGCTACAAAAAAAGGCTAAGAAAGATTGTTGAGAGTGAAAGTATTAAGGTTGATGAAGATTTTTAGAACTCAATAATGATAGATGGATATGAATCAGATGAACTTGTTTATAGAGAAGAAGAAAAGGATAAGGAAAAGGAAGTTCATATTGAAGAGGAAGAAGCTCTATAAAAGATCCCTAGAACTCCTAAGTATGTGCAAAGGAATCATTCTAAAGAATGGATCATTGGAGACAAAATCAAAGGTGTATTGACATGAAGGAATTTTTTTTTGAAGAAGTAAATCTGTTTTTATTTTCTGAAGTTGAACCCAAAATAATAATTGAGGCATGAAAAGATGAACATTGGTTGAAGGCTATGGAAGAAGAACTATTGTAGATTGAAAAGAATCAGACTCAGTAACTTGTCCCAAGACCTGCAAATAAAAACATAACTGGATCTAAGTGGGTGTTCAAAAACAAACTAAATGAGAATGGAGAAGTGAAAAGAAACAAGGAAAGGCTTGTGTATAAGGGCTACTCACAATTTGAAGGAATATATTTTAAGGAGACATTTGTTACAATAGAAAGAATGGAAGCTATCAGAATGTTTCTAGCTTTTGCAACATACATGAATTTAAAATTTTATCAAATGGATGTGAAGTCTACTTTCTTGAATGGAGAGTTGGAAGAAGAAGTATACATGGAACAATCAAAAGGATTTAAGTTATCAAACAAACTAGATATGGTCTACAAATTGAAGAAGGCATTATATGGTTTGAAGCAATCTCCCAAAGCTTGGTATACAAGGTTGAATAGGTATTTGATACAAAAAGGATTCAATAAAGGTACCATGAATAGTAATCTTTACTTCAAGGCTTAAAAATATCAAATTTTTATTATGGTTGTATATGTTGATGGCATAATATGTGGAGGTGATGAAGCTATGTGTAAGAATTTTATATAAGAGATGCAAAAAGAGTTTGAGATGTCTATGTTTGGGGATGTTTGGGGAGATGAATTTCTTCCTTGGGCTACAAATCAATCAAACAAACAAAGGTATATACATTTCACAATCAAAATATGTCAAATAAATGTTGAAGAATTTTGGAATGGAAGTGTCTAAATCGATATGTACTCCCATGGTTACTAGTTGCAAGCTGAGAAAAATGATGAATCTCTTAAGGATAATTAGATTAAGTATAGGTCTATGATTGGTGGACTACTATACCTAACTTCTACTAGAATGGATATCATGCACATAGCTTATCTTGTGGATAGATTTCAAGAAGATCCTAGAGAGTCACATGTTGTAGTAGTGAAGAGGATATTTAGATACTTAAAGGGCACTCTATATCATGGCCTATGATATCCAAAGGATATTGATTTTACCTTGAGTTCTTACATAGATATAGATTGGGCTAGTTGTGTAGATGATAGGAAAAGTACAAGTGGTAGTGCATTCTTTCTTCGATGTAGATTGGTATCATGGTTGAGTAAGAAACAAGATTCAATTTTTTTATCTACTGTAGAGGTTGAGTACATAGTAGAAGCATCTTGTTTCATACAAGTATTATGGATGAGGCAAATATTCAAGGATATCACAATGGTGTATGATGAACCAATTTCTATCTTTTGTGACAATACAAGTGCAATCAATATATTAAAGAATCCAATGATTCATTCAATGATAAAGCACATATCAATTCAATATCACTTTCTAAGAGAGAAGGTTTTGGATAATGAACTGAAGCTTGAATATGTGCCTACAAAGGATCAGATTTCTAAGGCTCTTCCAAAGGATACTTTTGAGTATCTCTGGGAGAAGTTGGGGGTTATAGCCCCTCATTATTTGAAATATATGCATAAGGAGATACATCAATCCAGTGGATTTAAAGATTCATTCTTTGGTCTATATTGATGTTTAGTGGCTACCTCTCAAGGGAAGTAGGTAGTGACATTGTTGGTTGTTACAGTAAGAAGAGTGTGTGTTGTCATTGTGCAAGTGGTAGCTAATTTGGTATAGTTTGGTGTGTTCTCCTAAGGGGTAGTATACAAAGAAATAAAAGGAAAAAATTGTAGAGAAGTAGTAAGAAGGTTGTTTGATGTCAAAAGAAGAGAATAAACAATGAAAATATTATGTCCTTTTCCATTGATGTCAAAGGGGGAGAGAGAAACATGTGAAAAACAACAAGTTATGGGAGAGAGAGTCATGTTAAAAAGACAAGCTACAAAGGGGGGGAGAGAATCTTCAAGGAGAAAGTAATAAGTCAGTTGAATAAGGGGGAGAAGTAATGTGAAGAGTTGTAATATGTTGGTATTCAGAATTGTTGCGTCTTTGATGGTTTTCCACATCATATGTTGATATCAATGAAAAATGGGGAGATTGTTGTGAGTATGAGTAGTTGGTGTTGTCATTGATTTCAAAAATTTTGTGTTTTCATTGATGTCTATTGATTGGATGAGAATTTTCAAAGAACATGAGTAGTTGATTTTATCCATTCTTTGATTAGTTGCATTATGTTGTCATTAGTAAAGCTACTAGTGTCAACCTATAGTGTTGCTTTGATAAGTGTATGCCTATGGATATACGACTAATTTTCTATATTGTATTTGGTTTAGTTATTTTGAGGAAGTGCTAAAGGTAATGAGGATGTGTCTCTAGTGCTTGGTTTCCAAGTGCTTTTGAGAAAATTTGATAAAAAGAGGAAATAGTGTGTTGCAATGGTGTTTTTGGGTGATCAGGTTGCGTTATGGTTTTTCTTTAAATTTCTTCTAGGTTGAAGATTTACCTATGTGATTTAGATATTTTGGTGAGAGGTATTTAGAGGTGTTATATTCAAGATTTAGTGTATTGGATCATTGTGCAAAAGAAGTTATTTTCACTAGTGTGACTGTGTATTGTATAGGTGTTTGGGAGAAATTTTTCTACTCCGTGTTTCTCCATAGTTGTGTTTCACATCTTAAAATTATGAAGGTGTTTTGATGGTGTTGGTAGTTTACCTCAGTCAAGAGGGTTTGAGGGTTGATTCTTTGAAAGACTAGTTTCTTAAGTAATAGTGTTTAGGAGAGTTGTTTGAGTGTACACACATGTACATTCTTCAGGTAAATGTTGTTCTAAAGGATTTTTTTGGATTTCAAGGAATTTTTTGAATATTCTAGATCATGTTCAAGTGTGGTGTGTGGTTTGCAAGTCATCCTTAGGTTTGAAGAAGTGTGTACTTAAAATTTTAATGGTGTTTTCATGGGTAACAAATGACTTGGTCTTTACACTACATGTGAAGGTACTTAGTTGTTTTTGGAAGCATGGTGTAGTGTGTGAATATGGATTTTCATGCTAGATAAGAAATTTTATGTTTTCTTTCATTCCTTTCCCGCATGGGGATGTTTTGGTTTTGACCTAATTTTAATTTTCACGTTTGAAGTGCATATCCAGCCTTAGAGAAGGTTTCAAGGTTGAAGATAGTATAAGGATTAGTTGAGTTGTTGAGGAATGTAGAGAAGGGGGATTTACTACTCATGAGTCTCTTTATTCTCAAGAAAATCCCAAGGGGTGAAATTCCCTAAACTACCTCAAAGAAAAAAGTGAGAGTTCTAGAATCAGAATGAGTAAACACAGAGGTTTTCTAGACAAACTAACGGGCTCTCGGCCAAAGGATGGAAACATAAAATAAGGATGACAGTGCACCGCGCTAGAGTCCTAGAGGTGCATTGGCATCTCGTATGGACCAAAAAATTAGTTTATCACAAAAAAAAAAAAGAAACTACTATCAATCTGATTACTAAGAACTTCTAGAATGTGGGAAAGTAATAGAGAATAACAAAACTGAAATGAAGTATAAATGATAAAGTAAGAGAATACGAGATAGAAAATTCTCACATCAACCCAAGTAATGAAGCCTCCAACACATGAATATCTTCAATACCTACATGCATAAGGTCAAGAGAAAATTTTGGGGCTGTATAGGGTTTGCCTCAGTCAAATCCCCATTTTGGTGTTCCCACCTCCATGGACAGCCAAATAGATAGAGAAAGTGACTAGAGTAAGAAAATATGGAGTGATAAAAGAAATCCTTGCTCAAGGAGGAGAACTCGTATCATGAGATAAAGATGCAATTCATAGGGGATGTGGAAAATCCTAGGATGCTCGCAAGCACAAGGTAAGAGATATATCAACTACAAGGCTTAAGGAAGCCAAAGGGAGAGAGACAAAGCTGCAAGAGCCAAGAGAGTTGCAAAGAGAATCATGAAATCTTGAGAGATTGAGGCTATTGTAGCAATTTGTAGGGAGTTGTACAAGCAAGATAGAAAGATAATTTTGCAAAGAGGAGAGGAGAATTCAAGAGATAATCCAAGAAGGCCAAATAGATTAAGAATATCACTTTTAAAGAGAGAATAGGAGGGAAACAAAGTTTCTTGAGTGGTTACAAGGAATTCAAGCCATTAACACCAAGAAAAGGAGGTGATAAGTTGAAAACATGCTTGGAAATGACCATTTAAATGTTCAAATGTCACAAGACGCTAGCATGACACACCAAAATCTACATGACATGCTAGTGTCCAAACACATCATGCTACAAAATGATGAGAAATAGAAAAACATAAAGTTTGATGCAAAGCTGATGCATGAAGGTAGCTGCTAAAAAGGGGTCCCGAACATCTTGAGAGGGAATAAGGCTGATGTAGGGGCTAAAATGAGCTTGCACAAGATGCTAAGGGAGTGGACACTAAAGTCAATACAAGAATGTATGTGAAATTGCAAGGGGTGGAATTTTATGCCATTAAATCTTTTCCCCACTTTAATGGGAATATGAATCTACACTAATATGCATGCTAAAGGAAATCTACTAAACATAAATAACATCATGATGCCAAAAGGATATTGTAGAGGAAGTAGATAAATATTCAAACCAAAGAAGCATTCCCCTGAGCTAAAGACCTACAAAACAAACACATTAGACAAGAAATATCTACACAACATTGTTAAAACATAAAAAGCCATTACATCATTGGGTTAGAACATATAAAACACACACAAAAACACACAACAAACTAACAAGATTTGAGTCAACAAAGTGAAATAGACCTTGATGTAAAAGGTTGTCTCAATACTATGCATCATCCCTAAATTAATAAAAAAGCATTCTTAAATAGAGAGAAGAATGTAAGGATTGATCACTTCAAGAGAAGCAACCAAAATCGAAGAGAGAAAGAGCATATACTCAAGATGAAGAAGATGTAGATCTTTGATCCAATATACACAATTGAGAAGAAAGAGAATTTAGGAGAGATATGGAGAAGTTAGAAAGGAATGAAAATTCCAAGAGAGACGGCTCCATAGGTCTTCATACCCAAGGAGAGTTGAATATATGCACTACTAATCTGTAGACCTATGGAAGGAAAACAAAAGGCTATGTAGGTACTCTCTCCTACTGAGTTAAACAAATTGCATCGGAGGCCCAGAAACCAATGGTGAATAGATCTCATAGAATGAAAGTTCTTTATAGGTCATCAGACTTGCAAAGAAGGCACCCCCGGTACTCTCTTGAGGGAAGTTTGATGTAGGGAAGTTTGTAGAGTCAGATTGGGTCCTCACAAGTGTTCAATCCTACAAGTTTGATTGAAAATCAACCTCATAGACACACCTACAAAGCAACATGTTAATCTGTAGACTAAACATGTTAAGAAAGCTTGATGCAAATAATCTTTATAGGTTCTCGATCCCATGGAGCAAGACTGATCAGAGAAGATTGTGTCTATCACAAGCTTCATTGTAAGACAATCACAAAAAAGATAAGTCTAGTTGGGTTTCCCCCAAGCTAGACACTAATAAATTTATTTGAGAAGAAATATTTCAAAAGGGGATCCCCGAGAACCTTTCAAGAGAAAAAGGGGTCCACTCAAGGGATGCTTCATTTGAAATACATAGAGAAGAGAGGGGGTCCTTAAGACTGACACACATCTCTAGAACAAGTAATCACTACCCCCAACATACAAGGGAGGAGAACCATGCAAGATACTTAGAACATATAGGATAGAGGTAGACCTCGATATCACTTGTCAGGAAAAGAAGAGATAGGTTCATCAACAAACATAAAAGTGATGACACCAGAATCAAGAAGTTGTATTTTATCCTTGGAGGCTTTACATTCACAAGTGGAATGTTCAGGCACTTGATGGTATGCAAAAAAGGAATTTTTTTTCTTTATCATGCTTATGAAATTTGTTACTTGGAAGAGTAATCAAGTGGGCTTTTAAAAGCCTCAACAAAATATGCCCTTGCTTAGATAAAAAATGAGCAGGAAGCAACCCATTCTCTTGTGGACAAAATTTTGAATGCTCACAAGAAGGCAAAAAGACAATGGATAATGGTGGATGAATCAATCTAAAAGAATAAGGTTGAGTGAAAATCATGTCACCATTCAACTGTGGTTTCTGTTTAGATTGTTCATTTGAGAAACCAAGCCCCAAATTAATCTTACAAGGAAGACATTCTATAGGGACCTGAATGCCTTGTTCGTTATGCCCACAAGCTTTATGCCCATAGCCATTAAGGACAAGCTTAAATCTAAGGCCATAACGTGTTTGTAAATCTTGATAAGGAGGAGGATATTCATAGAGAGCATTATTCCAATAATGGGGATTATACTCTTCTACAGGATCACCACCAACTTCCTTTATAGGACTACTAGCATTAGCCTCTTCAACAGAAGTGTGATCATCTTCCTTAGAAGGAGGATCAACACTAAGAACATTACAATTTATGTTCATGTTATCCCATGATACAAGAGAATAACCATCTTTGATTGAGGGTTTGAATGATGTTATCAGAAGGTCTAAGTGGATCAGGGTGACTTTATTTTCTCCAATGAAGGATTCCATAAATTCTAGAGAACCCCACTCATCACCAAGACATGCATTTTCTTGGGAAGAGGTAGATAAAGGAGGTTTAAGATTTCTTTCTTCAAAAGTATCTTCTTCAAGGACATCTATCTTGAGATTATCCTTTGTATTAGGTATTGTTGATACCAAAAATTGGCAAGGTAACAACCTTTATGGGAAACTTAGTTCATGCAGGACCAATTGTGCTAAACTGAGTGACCTCCAAATTTTTAAAGAAGCTGACTTCTTTTGTAACTAGGGTTTTGAATGAGAAAAGGAAGCAGATATAAAAATAAAAAATCTAACTAGGGTGATGTGCCAAGATTTATATGTAAGGCATGATAAATCTATATTTTGGATGCAATTTAAGGGCCCGTTCAGTAATCTGCTATGACCTAGAATGATAAAAATTAAATATAGAAGCCTAAATGATTTATTCAATGACATAAAATAATTCTCATGCATATTCACTGAAAAGAGGAGTCAAAGACATGATCTAAACTAGAAATCTTGCATTAAAATTATAGTTCTACAAATAAAATATTCAAACAATAATGGCACACTAAAGTTTATCAAATAGCTTAAGAAAACATAAAGGCTAAACAATGGCACAGTTTGTGAGTTCTTTTGCAATAATCTAAAATAGTAAAAGGCCTGGTGTCTTTTCTCAAAATTTTGTCCCTTCTGAAATCATTTTCTGAAGCAAGGAGTAGTATATATAGCCAACAATCCCACTACCCGATGAGTCATCAACATAAAATATTTAGTATCTAGGGAAATGATGTAGCCGCAGATTCCCTTCGGTCGTTGTAACGAAAAATATCAGGCCATAGAATGTAGACATTTCCTAGCTAGACACATCTCCCTACAAATAATGGTAGTGGTCCTAACTTACCTTTTGCAGACAAGTGTCACATCTCATAGGAGGAAATTAGAACATGCGACAACATATAGTGGCATGGCGTGCGTGCTACTCTTTGTTTGATGGAGACCCACCGAGGGAATACATGGTGGTAGTTTGCAGCTCATGGCTCATTCTCCCCCCCTTTGATGAAAGCTTGCATTGAGAAGACATGTAGCAAAATGTTACTATCAACACGACCTATGGGGTTTTTCAAAGATTGCGAATGCAAGCTATATGGCAAGTGAGCGGGAGATGAATAGAAAATGAAGGGAAGCAACTGAAAAGGCCTGTAGTAAAGACATTTGGGGGCATAGCGGAGGTCAATTAAGAAGAGAAGGGAAGAATTTCTTAGAAGAGCATTGGGTACCCACATGGAAGATGTTGACGAAGTATAGAAAAAGGTTGATGAAAGGTGAAGGGCAGAAAAATGAACATATGAGGGTCGGGCCGACCTATAGCAAAATACAAAAAGTAAAGCCCAAACAGAGCTTGAAGAATTTTACATTCATAGATTTTGGCAACTACCAAGGGATTTTTTCCTATGGAACAAGGAACCCAAAATTTTCTCTGATCTTGCAGACCAAATTTTTATCCATAGGGCAATGAAGTCAGAGCTTAGAAAGAGCTACCTATAGAGGCAACTAGTCGGCCTTAGATGGTATCAATACATCGCAGAGAATTTCCTACGCTCCACCTAGGTCGAGCATCTCCTTATAAGGCAACACCTTGAATAAACTGGCCCCATACTCACATTGAAAAAGTAGCCACACAATCGGATGAATGACACCTTCAATGTCTGCTGCAATAGGGGGTTCGCTAAAATTCTGGAAAGCGGCTCAGTTCTACTACCTCTCTTTGATCTTCGCCACAATTTTCTCAGCTGTGGTGACTGACTCATCCTCAAGGAATAGGGATGGCATGCCCATCTTAGTTAGCAGGGAGAAATTTTTCCGCATGCTATCCATAGCCCGGTTCAAGCTAGCCGTGCAAAAATTAGTACGAAGGATGGCCGAGTGGTAGTGGATGAATTTTTTCATCGTCTTAGCAGCAATATTCCGATCCTTGATCCTTGCCTTTGCTAAGTTTTCATTAGAGACCATATATAGCTTGCTTAGCAAATTCCTTGCCTCAAGAAAATTTTTTGTGATGAACCATGGGAACTGCTCAATTGTTTTGTGAACCTCCCTAATCAATTTTGTTGCCACTGACATGAATCTAAGCATTGGTTGTAATGTTAGAAAGAAAGCATTAACCTTTTCCCAGTATCAAATGTATACCTACTGAGCTACTGGTATGAGGTCTGACTGAGTAGAAGGGATCTGAGGAGCACTCCTTAGAAGGGAAATCTCTACATCTTTTGAGTCAAAATTCTCAGTTAATTCCATAACTCTCCTATTTCTAGATGCAAGTTGTCCCTTTATGTTACTTAGCTCCCTTGACCAGTTTTCTTCAGCCCTTCTCTTGTTTATTGACTCTATTTCTAGGACAAGCTTCGTCTCCTGAAGCTCCTTTTCCAATTGGATCCTCCAGGCCTCAAAATCAGCCTCCTTCTCTTGCATCCTTCACTCGAATTGAGTGCACTGATGTTCAAACTCTTTATCCTTTTGTTGCATCGCCTGCTCCACCAAGGCTAACCAGTTCTGATAGTCTTGGCTCCTTTTTTGTAGCACATCGGTCAAAGTAAGGTCAATGGATTGGAAATTTTCCAGTTCCTCCTGAAGTTTGTTATGTTCCACTTCTGCCACCTGCCCTTTTTTTGATAAGCATGCAATATTTGTCTCCATTTCCTTTTCCTTTGCTTGCAAGAACTCAACTCTGTCTTTCACCAATTTCAACTCTTTATTTTTTAGCTGGCGACTAGACTTGAGGAAGTCCATGGTCACCACCTACTACATTTCTTCCATGAGTTCAACCTTGTCCAATGGTATGGCCGCTCTCAGATCAAGTCCCATGGCATACATGTTGTAATTATCTGGCAACATCTCCCCTTGTGGTTTGACAACGTTCAAATACATGGTGGAAAAATTCAGGTTTTCCTGCGCTTCATTGTAAACAGTATACACCTTTGGCTCTACTACCTTTTGTCATCCTTCACTTTTCACTTTCAGATCTTGAGGGCCCACACTTCCTTTGTAGCATCACCTTGTGCCATAAATTGGGATGGTGATTGAACTAGCCCATCTACAAAAGGTACATCGGGAGGTACGATGAAATGGAATGTGAGAGTAGTAGCTCTAAGGGCCTTTCTTTTAGGGAGGTTAATAGTCTATAGGGAGAAATTAGGAATTTTCCAAAGTTCAAATTGTGAATCGGTGGGAGAAATCATCGGTTGCTACAGTTAATGTGGGCTCATGGAAGGCTCCAATTATTGGGTGGACTGGGTTATGCCTACTATAGGTGTCAATAGCGGCCACGCCTGAGGAAAGAGAGGCGAGAGTCGATTGGGAAGTGGTGGAGGGTGTAAGGGTCTACAAAGGTGTGAAGGGAAATGGTCTCATTTGGGAGAAGTAGGAGAAACCCTTCGCAACCATTGTGGTAGAGACATAAAAGGTAGGGCCAATATTGAAGTGATGGGTGTCACAGAGACAACAAGGGCCGCCAAAGACTGCAAAGTTAGAGAAGAAGGAGAAAATATTACCTGTTAACTGGATGATTGCAGCTCCTAGCTCGTCATGGTCTCCTAGCATGCAACAAGTGCTTTCAAACTCTCCCAAAAATTTCTTTTTATGCATTGCCACTTGGCTAGCAGATTTTCCTCTACTGTATTAGCTTCCGATAGTTGTTGGGTCACTCTTGTCCTTGCGGCAACCTAGGTGAGTGCTTGCAAAACTCTTGATTGATTCAGCCGCACATTTGAAATGAACTCGATAGGTTGGTTCATCACCTTCTTCTTTTGCTAAGCATAGGTTGATGATACCTCAGACTGTTGCTCCTCAACTTCTTCACTAGAATAATTTCTCTTGTCCATGCTTGAGTCACAAGTAGGATGTTCATTGTCCCATATCGCATCAAATTATTCATCCAATGCCAAGCTTTCATAATCAGCCTTAGGTTTTCTAGTTTCTTGGCGGTATACCCAGAAATCCCTGATCCTTTCCACAGTCCATTCTTCTTCTTGTCATAACTTGTTGTATAGGGTCGCTCCCATTTTTAGCCTTTCATCATACACTGCCGAAGGGAAGTAGAAATTATGCCATGGGGGCATGTTATCTGATGTTGGAATGTGGATCAAATCAACTAGTAGATCATCTAGATCATTTATCGGGTTCCACATCTTCTCCCAGTAAGGCCTCGGGCTATGTGTTACCTTGAAAAATTCATTTGGCATATCATATTCAGGATTATACTCCCATTTATCACAAATCATCACCAACCCAAGATGAGCCAGCTTGTCCATCAGTAGGTCATGTGTTTGTTTCTTTTTCATGACCACTGTTTTCAAGTTTTGTAGGCAACCAAAGAATCCCCTCTTTTTGGCCTTTCCTCCACAAAATTTGATGTCAATGAGGGATACCTACTAGAAAATTTTGAGGGTCAACACCTGATTCATGACATAGGTCAGAAGACAAAATAGTTCATTGGTGAAACAACACAGTCAGATGAATGTGACATCTGCTCTGAGAAACCAGTCACATTTGGGAGTGAAGTTATGCATATATGTAGTTTGTTCTTTGGGGAGTCAGTCAAAACCATCATCCCTTGTAAATATTGCAAAATTGGAGTCAAGAAATAGTCTAAAAATGCATAATAGTCATATGTGGAAGAGAGGAGAGGGGTCCATACATAAACTACCTTTCGTTTACCCGATTCATCAAAAATAGACAACCTCATATACTTCTTGAATAAATCAAGGTTTTGGTGCAAAAAAATGTGAGCAAGAAAGGAAGGAAACTTCAATTTCCATTGCTTTGGGTAATCCCTGATTTGTTCTAGCATCTCATGAACAAGGTATTCTACAAAGTCATACTAGAACAAGGTATGTTTCTTGCATAACTAAAACCTCAGACCCAACTGAAATTTGTGCACATCCTTGTCAATGTCCAGGTTGCAGACAAATGCCAACATTGAGAATTCCTCATGCATGTCCGTGGGGAAGGTGGTAAGTAGTGTCAGAATATTTGGTGTCTTTTGATGATCCACATCAGGTCTTTTGGTTTCCTTGTAAAATTGTAGAGCCTTTTTCATGCTTCTCCATGTTGCCTCTCCCTTTGTTGGGTTGAATGACTCTAATCCCTTTGGCCTAGAGTTGGGGTGATGGATGCATAACATATTCCAGATAGCCTCCAAACAGATATTAACCTATAATCCTCTGTCCTCAATGGTGTTGGTGTGTGGATCAAAATTTTCGATGGCTATATCGATTAGTTTTGGTCAATAGTGAACAAATGGGACCATATATTGTGGGGGCCTATTGTACCATAGCTTTTGAGACATTGACTTCAGGCTAGAGGATACCTTCATTATTTCACATGCTGCCTCCCTTAAATTCTTGGGTTTTTTTGTGAGGATGGGATCATGAATATTATCCCAATCCTCCCTTATTCTACTCTAATCTCTGTACCTTTTGGGTTTCTCCAAAACCTTCTTATTAGCCCATTCTGGCTTTTTGGAGATACCAAGTGAAGCGTAAGAAAGGTTGTCAAAGACGTAGATGGCTGATGCTCTACGCATATCATCAAACAAGTTGTGCATTTCTTACCCCTGGGCCTCTACTCGTGAAACTATTTGGGAACTCTCTGCCATTTCCTTTCCATATAGATTTTTTCCTTTTTCTAAATTTTTTGCAACCTACCTCTAATCTGGTTGCACTTAAAATTCCCTTTTCTCTGGGCAGCATTTTTTGAAAGTCATTCACAAAACAAAAACCTTTTGTGTGTGATACTTAGCAATTTCCTTCTTTAGGTGGCCAACAACGCTTACCTACTTGCATTAAATTTGGCATGAACTGCTAGTTTTTTTCCCATGTGAAGCGAATTACTTGCCATTTTGAAATGACAAGAATTCATAATGATCTTTTGCAATGATGTACTTTGACGTGATTATTCTTGAAACTTGAGCCGATGATTTGAAGGTGGCTTAGGCATCATATGTTGTGGCAATTAATATCCCAAATGGAATAATTATGCCAAGGTATGCAATAAGTGCCAAAAATATTTACATTCCTTTTTTGGAGTTTAAAAAGTTCCTACAAAATGACACCTCAGTGTTCGACCGCATGGACTACCACCAGAGACTGCCACCAGCTTATGCTAATTAATTATATTCCACTAATCCTACACATAGTAAATCGTACCTACATATGCAACTGGGTGAGAGCCTCAAGCGAGATTTGGTGTAGTTCTTGAGATGGTACTTGATTAACCTCATGCTTATGGTATGAAAATTACCACACCTATCCTTGTCATTTCTATAAATAGATGTCTAGGCAATAGTGAAATCACACTTAGCAACTTTTGGTAGAATTTGTATTAGGTGATTGGTTTAGCATTTAGTGCTTGTAGTTTGGATAGTATTTGCATATAGCTTCTATCAGATAGTCATATAGAGCCTATCACCATGAATACCCCTATTAGGTTGGTCTCACATAAATCACAAACAACTTTTTTGGGTGAGATCTTGATTAGGCGTCTTAAGAGGATGACCAAAAATAAGTATTCCTTGGCCATCATTTCCATAAAATGGGTCTTGGGACATGACTGCCTTTAATACGAGGACAAATACACAGTTAACATTGATGTGTGCTCTCACTTTGTCATGTTGATGCTTGACATCCAAATCCCCAAGCCATTCATTCTCTGCCTGGCGAAGGATATATTTCCAAAGAAATACTTGAATGACCTCGGTGAGGTGGTGGCGAATGTTGCATTCAATGGAGTTATTCCAACTATAAGTGACCTCTGTAATTTTATTGAAGATGACGTAGTCATACCGTGGCTACCGTTCCTAAGCAGTTTCCACCTTCAGACACAAGCCAAACATCACCAGAGGGTCACTCATGCTTTTTATTTCCTCTTTTGCATATACAACGTGGTACCATTTTATGATATTGACTAGTATACCAACTTCAGGAACCTGGTGTTCCCTCCACCACTCATCATTGCTCCTTTGGATAGTCTTGTTCATCAAGTCACTTCCTTGGATGATAAAATGGTTCTGGATGCCACTATCGATGCTACCATTGCTATTGCCCACTCTCATGACTAAAGATTTCCCTCTTTTCATGTTTCAAAACTAAAGCTTGTTAGACTATTTTTTTGTTTTGTATATATGCCTGAAAAAGGCTTTATAATAGTCGAAAGAAGAAGTTATAGAAAAATATGTATAAGTATATACTTTTAAAAGCGTGGCTTCTAAGCCATTTTGATATTGTATTTAGCAAAGTATATAAATATAATGAAGATATAACTTATATTTAAAAAAAAATGTCTCCTTGGCATGTTCTACATTGTGGGTTATATTTTTTTCTTGCATATGTATGCTTGTTTCAATTCAGTTTATGGGTATTACTTTTCTCGGCCCTTTTTGGGTTCTTTTAACTTCTTGTGCACTTTGTGATGATGGGATCCACTCGTTCCCAATTCTTGCATATGAATCAATTAAGAAAGATTGGCCAACCAAAATAAAAGGGAAAGATAAAGAAAAATGAACTATTCACATATTTACATGGTGGAACAATTTGAAGCTAGTTGAATAATTTTAAGTGAATCCCATCGATTGGGATTCCCAATGATTCATGTTCCATGGTTTCCAATTAGAATGCGTTGTGTTCCTTGCACTGAATTATTCTAAAGGGGCCTTCCCAAAGGTTTTCAAACTTTCCATTCTAACCTAGCTTTGCAGCTCTCTCATTAAATTTTAGTAATAGGTTGCCATGCTTTAGAGGGTGATCCCACAAAGCTGGTTTACAATTTCTGAGAGGAACTAATTTTTGTTGAAATCACATATTTTTAGAAAATACAATGATTTTAACCTTAAAATTTTCCATTTTAAGGATTCCAATTGAAGATGGTTTGATCAAACAACCTTATATCAAACCCCCTTGGATACAACCTCGCTAGTTTTAAACCATACCTATAAATGAGTCTCCTTTACACCTATCAAAATGCTGATAAAAAATCACTTTTAATTTACCTTTTGGGGGATCAAATGAATTCATTTAAAATTTATTTCAAACGAATATAATTTTAATATGTTTTGGTTTTATTATGTATTTATTTTTTTAGTTTTATTAAACATAGGTTTTTCATCAAAACTGAAGGTCTTTGTTCTGCACATGTGGAAAAATAGCATATTATCAAAAAAAAAATTGAAAAATATGAGTGCACCAGATATTTAAGTCCTTGATCCAACAAAAAAATAAAAATTGAATTTTGATATATACAAAAAAAGTTACGCGTTATACGGTCGCGCTATGTCTGAATTGTAATTGGTTTGACTTCAAAACTTGATTAAAGAAAAAATATTCAATTAAAAACTATCTAACCAAGTGGAAGCACTAGATATCAGAGTTACAAATCTAAATTTGAAAGAATTATAATTTTATCCTTCATGGAAAAAAATTTATGCATTATACGATGTGCGCAACTTTTTAAAATGTTATTTTCTAAACAAAAACAGTGTTCGTGGGAGATGGAAAAAGAAGTGCAATTTGATTCCATTTTTTTTGAAAAAACTATTTTTAGAATCTACAGACAAAATTTGACGAGACTCTAGTTTGCATCATCTTCAAATTTCTTACGTTTTAGCCGCTACAGGTGCCCGAATGTGAATATTTAGTTAAAAATAATAATTTCAGTGTCCAGTTTGGAAAAAAATTGTAAACCACTATTGTGGATCACCATAGACCTTGGTTTGAATGTTTTTTATCAAACCATCTCTTAACCACCTATTGGTGGTTAGTCATAGCTATCAAGTCCCTTTCTCTTTTCTCCTACACTTCCAACAACTTTGCCAACTACACTTCCATTATGTCATTTTGCTCTATCTCGAGAGATTTTAGTAGTTGCAATGTCGAAATCTCCATGGAGATAGGTAACAACACCTCTTTTACATATACTAACTCATATGGAAAAGTCTTGAGGGATTGCCTAGGAGTTATGCGGTCTACCCAAAGTGTCACTCGAAGATTTTTATGCCACTCCTGTTGGTGCTCTGAACCAATTGTTTTGAGGAGTTGGACTAAATTTTTATTAGTCGACTCTTCCAAGCCATTGCCCTGTGGATATTAATTTGATGATTTTTTTAGAAAAATTCCATGCATGAGTGCAAATTGACATACCTTAGAACCTAGGAAAACTCTGGCATTATCAAAGATGATGGTTTAAGGAGGGCCAAATCTTGTCACGATCTCTTCGAGAAAGTTTACTATCTTCATCTCTATTGCATTCTTCAAGGGCCGGCTTTAGTCCACCTTGTGAAGTAGTATGTGGCCGTTAGAATCCACTTATGTCTGACGCTGAAGGAAAGGTTAATCATCCCAATGAAGTCAAGGCCCCATTGCACAAATGGCTCATCAACCACTATTGGGTTGAGAGGAATTGCATAATTCTTTCTTCTTCCAGAAAAGAATTGGCATTCTTTGCAAGATTTAACCAATGAATATGAATAATTGAATAGTATCAGCTAGAAATACTTGGCACACATGATTTTGATGGCGGTGGTTTTAGCGAAGAAGTGTTCACCTACAAAACTACTATTGAAAGTGTTGAGGATTCTTTTAGCCTGTTATGTGGTGACACACCACAATAGAACGTTGTTGAAGTTTCTCTTGAAAAATATCCCTCCAATGAGAGCATATCCACTATTTTGTAGTTGATAGAACCTTCTTTTTTGAGAAGGAAGGCAAGGCAGATATCTTCCCATGTGCATGAATCTTACTCTATCTGCCAACTAGCAGCCTTCTACTTCTAATTCATTCATTAGAATCAGCTCCAACTATCCTTCTTCGGTTGTGATCACCTCATCATGTGTCAAATATTCGCACAGTCCCCTTCCTTGAATGGTCTTTGTAGGCTTGACTTCAATACCATATGTAAGGATCTTGGTGATCCAATTAGCCCATTTTTTGGTGATTTCTCCCTCCATGATGTATTCACATATAGTGGATTTTGTGACATAAACGACCACCTTATTGTAAGAGATTAGGCATCGAAACTTCTTGAGTCCCTTAACTATTGTGAAAGATTTCCTCTTGACAAATTTTTAGTTCATCTCATATTCCTTCAAGGTTTGAGAATGAAATGCTATTGGATGTTCTCTATTTCCTTCATCATCCTTCTGAGTTAAGACAATAGCAATGCTTAACTTACTACTGAATACTTACATTATGAAGTCTTTTGATAAGTTTGGATTAACCAGTACATGAGTTGAATAAATAACATCCTTAACTTAATCAAAGGATTCTCTGGATTCTTTAGTCCATTTGAAAGTCTGATCCTTTTTCAACATCAAGGTGATTGGCCTAATTATTCCTGCAAAATTAGAAATAAATTTTCTTACAAAGTTTACCTTTATTAAGAAATACTAAATGCCTTTCTTGTTGACTGAAAGGGGAAGCTCTTTGATTGCTTTCACTCGCTCATGATCAATTGAAATTCCTTCTTTGGACACTATGTGTCCCAATAGCTTGCCTTGCAACACACCAAAAACACATTTTTTTGTGTTCAGGGAGACCCCGAACTCTAGGCATTTTTTAAAAACCATCTCAAGGTGATTGAAATGATCATCCTTATGTTTGGAAAAAATAGTCAGATCATCCAAATAGATCGGGATAATCTTGTTGACCAATTCACTGAAAGCGATATCCATTTCCCATTGAAAAGTAGCTCCTACATTTGAAAGACCGAAAGGAATTCTAGCATATGTGAACGTTCCCCATTTGGTAGTGAATGTGGTGTTGTTTTGATCTTCTTCTTTAACCTGTATCTAATTGTATCCCAAAAAGCCATCCAATAGAGGAAACATCTCCGAGCCTGCTACATTTTGCAAGATTGATTCCATGGAGGGTAGTGGGTAATGATCTTTTAGCGATTCTCAGTTTAGGTCTCAAAAGTCGACACATAGGCAGATATCTATATTTTTCTTTCGGATCGAGACTAGCTTGGATAACCATGTGCTATGATTGATTGAGAGGACAATTCATGATTGGATTATCTTTTTTAACTCTTGCACCATTAGCTCTTCAATTTTGGGATTCACTGGCCTCTATTTTTGGCGGACTGGTTTGGCCCCTTCTGTTAGCTCTATTATATGTTGGATGATATCAGGATCATATACCTTGAGCTCATCATATGACCAAACCACCACTCCTTCATATCTTTCACAAAATTTGATGATCCTTTCTTTATCATGGTGCGGGACATCCTTCCTAACTTTGAGTTTTCTTCCATCTCCAACCTGAAGGTCTGCATAATTTCTTTTGTCAGCTACAAAATTCCTCTTATCATTTCTTGCATTGTTGCAATCAAAAAGGTTTTCGAGAGTGACCAAACCCTTTAGAAATTTATTAGATCTTAGTTGAATGATTTTTTTGTCGTAAGCTTCGACGATCTTTGGTTGGAGTTGGTCTGCAAATTCACCTAGCTGTTAGATGAATGAGATGATGTGTTCATCATTGTCAAATACTTGCTAGATTTGATCATTATTTGGACTTGCCGGTTGGACTATCACTCATAAAAAGTGTTTGTTATGCATTAGGTCAGAGGCCAATTCAAATTGGGATCTAATTATGGCCATGCATTCAACATCTACATTTTGTTCTCGAGGCACCATCTGGATGTTAAAGGATTCAAAATATTCGATCAAGTCCCAGACTTTATGTCTATAGGATCTCATACAGATATTCCTTGCTGCAGAAATTCCCTAGACTTGGTTGACCACTAGTTCAAAATCTCTGAACACCATTGATTTTTTGACGCCCACCGACTCTACGAGGCTCAGACCTTGCACTAGGTCTTCATATTCAGCTTCATTGTTCAAACAAGCGAACTAGAAGCAGAAAGACTAAAGTGACTTTTTATTGCTTGGGGATGTTAGGCATATCCTAGCTCTTGTGCCAACCTTACACCTCGCACCATCAAAATGTAGTGTCCATAGCTCTGTGGTCGTTACACCTTCAGGATCTTTTGTCACCTTTGGGATGGCTTGGTCTTCATCATAAATGACATAAGTCCCTAGCCTAGTGGCATGATAATTACCGAAGGGATCTTTATAAATGAACTCACTTAATAGAACCTCCTCTTTATCAGTCTGATTTCCAGTCATTATTTCATCTTCAAGCAGCTCAGTGCAATACGTCTCTTCCTTGGTGAAAGAAGTATGAGCAGCTTTGAAATTTATTTTAGCTTCATTGGCCACATGTTCTGAATGCAGAGATTCAAAATTATTACTCATTTTGGCTCCATGCTTGGTTCTTAGGATCAAATGTGACTAGTCCAAAGACAAATATCCACCTATTTTTAAAGTAAACTCCCAGGATAGGCAGAGACCAAACATAGGGGAAACATCTATGATCATAGTGTCATGCAAAAAAGAGTGAATGAGAGGTCCTTGATGAGGCCTACAGTCTCAACTTTATTTCCATCAAGCTACATAACTCCATTGTTTAAAGGTTCATAGCTAAGTCCTAAGGCCTCAGCTATCTGCTTGGGCATGACTATGGTGCTAGCACCAGGGTCAATCATAGAATTGTGTAGTAATTTCTCCCCTATAATGAGAGTTAAGAAGAAAGGTTTGGGTTTTGGCTTCTCTTTTTTGATGTCAGTAGAGGTCTCCTTTGCAGTATTTGCAAGAAATTTGACTGGAGGAGATTGATCAACAACTTTCCCTTTGTTTGATTGCTCTTTTGGTTCAATGATTGGATCCTCCTGAAGAGCTTTCTATAGCAATGTCTTCTACTTTGGAATGGCTAGAATATCCCACAAGGACACATTGGTGGATGATTTTTTTAATTGTTCCACCACATTGAATGGTGGAAGATTTGGGGGCTTCTACTCCTTATCTCTTCTTATAACAATTTCCCTTCATGACTGACATTATGACACCACAACGGAGGTACTAGAATTTTGGTTAGAAAGACTTCTAGGCTGCAGACTAACTAATTGTGGGATGACTGATTTGTTCATGAATCTCCTCTTGAAGCGAGTGTTGTAATCAGATTGCACTTGTGGGGTTTCCAAAGTGGATGTCTCGAATGTGAACACTACTTCTTCTCCTTCCATCCATGATAAAAGGGCATGGTCGAGAGCTATGTCATTTTTTTGCTCAAGAGACATCCCTTGTATTTTAGCGGTGAGTACTATGTTTTCCATTTGTAAAGAGGCATATGTATAACCTCCCAAATTATGCACCACACCTTGGTTGCTTTGCTTTGCCACTTTTTGTTGTATATTTTCGTGTGGGTAGTTTCGAGGCATATGTGAATCACCACAAGGGAAACACTAGTGTTTTCTATCATCGACTAAATTATTTTTCCCCAGAGTTAGCTCTCTTCTAGAGCTTAGATTGGTGTTCTACAATGGAGTGGGTACTGACACTATTTGATTTGTTGTTTGTGCTTGTGGATTTGTGTGAGCGCCTCCTTGGAACTGGTTCTATTGGTAAGAGGACCTTCCACCCTGATAATTCTAATAGGTCAAAATTGAAGGAGTGGCTTGGTTGCACTTGATAACAGTTATATCATTGGCCATAACCTGCAACATCTCCTTGATGTTGCTCATGTCATCCTTTCATGAACTGGATGTGGAAGCAATGCTATGTGGTGTGCTCACATATGTATACATGGATTGAGGAAGAGTGGCTAGAGTGGTAGATGGAATCACCTAAGTGAGAATTGATACCTCAGGGAATATAGGCATGGTGGGCTGAGGTGGCAACTTTCCAACATCGATTAGATTGTTCTCTTCTTTAATTGTGATGCTATCTACATCTGGTAGAGTAGTTTTGTTGAGTGACTAGATCATCATCAAGATGTTAGCATTGATGGACCTCAAGTAGAACATGAACGCCAAGTCGAATGGTGGGAAAATTGCACCCTGAATTCTTTTCCAATTTATGTGGAACCGGGCATTAAAATTAGTCATGGCTTCATATGGAGCCCACTTGATAATCTCCAGTTGGTGATACTGGGAAGAATTGTCTTTGTCGATTGAGAATATTTCATAGAATGGATCTCCAAGGTCATCCCAAGTGGTGATGGTATTATCTTAAAGTGTGTGGTACCAATCCAGCACTTTACCTCTAAAAGAGGTTTCGAGCTTCCTTAGTGCTATATTATGGTATGTTACCCCATGCACCAAACATACATCTACAACATCTTGGAAGGGTTTGAATGGTGTTCTGGTGCCATCTCTGTAAAACTTGGGTGTGGCTTTTAGAGTAGAGATCAAAATGGGAGCCAAAATGGTAGGTGCTACTGGTGCTCTAAGAGGGCTTTTGATGTCCCATACCACATAATTTCTATTAGCAACGGGCAACATGGCTAGTGGTAGGGGCGGAGGAAGAAAAATATTCACCAATTAGGTTGAGGCCTATATTGTCCCTAATGGCGGTACTAGCATACCAAATTATTCATTGTTTGGGACCTAGTAATAGGCCGATGGCTCATACGCCCTCTTTGAATTAAGATTCATTTAAGAGGTGTCCCATCGGGTGTGCCCAAAAAAAGAAACTGTTGATACCAAAAATTGGCAAGGTAACAACCTTTATGGGAAACTCAATTCATGGGGGACCAATTGCACTAAATTGAGTGACCTCCAGATTTTTAAAGAAGTTAGCTTCTTCTATAACTGGGATTTTGAATGGGAAAAGGAAGCAGATATAAAAATAAAAAATCTAACTAGTGTGATGCACCAAGATTTAGATGTAAGGCACGATAAATCTATCTTTTGGATGAGATTTAAGGGCCCGTTCAACAATCTGCTATGTCCTAGAATGAAAAAAATTATATATAGAAGCCTAAATGATTTATCTAATGACATAAAAAAAAATTCATGCATTTTCATTGAAAAGAGGAGTCAAAGACATGATCTAAACCAACAATATTGCATTAAAATTATAGAAGTTCTACAAATAAAACATTCAAACACTAATGGCATAGTAAAGTTTATCAAATAGCTTAAGAAAACAAAAAGGTCGAATAATGGCACAGTTTGTGAGTTCTTTTGCAATAATCTTAAATAGTTAAAGGCCTGGTGTCTTTTCTCAAAATTATGCCCCTTTCGAACTCATTTTTTGAAGCAAGGAGTAGTATTTATAGCCAACAACCCCACCGTCTATCGAGCCATCAACAAAAAAGATTTAGTATCCAAAGCAATGATGCAACCGTAGATTCCCTTCAGTCGTTGTAATAGAAAATATTGGGCCATGGCATGTAGATGCTTCTCAGCCAGACACATCTCCCTACAAATGATGGAAATGGTCCTAGCTTACCTTGTGTAGATAAGTGTCACCTCTCGGAGGAGATAGTTAGAAAATATGGTGACATATAGTGGCCTGGCATGTGTGCTACTCTTCCTTTGATGAAGACCCACTAAGGTAATACATGGTGGTAGTTCACATCTTGTGGCTCGTTCTCCCCTCCCCTTTGATGAAATCCTTCACCGATAAGACACATAGCAACATGTTACTATCGAAACCACCTGTGGGGTCTACCAGAGATTGTGAATGGAGGCTATGTGGCAAGTGGGCGGGAGATGACTAGAAAATGAAGGGAAGCAGTTGAAAAGGTCCGTAGTAAAGACACGTGGAGGAATAGTGGGGGTCGGTTGAGAAGCGAAGGGAAGAATGCCTTCAAAGAGCGTTGGGTAGCCACATGGAAGTTGTCGATGAAGTGTAGAAAAATAAGGTCAATGAAATACAAAGGGAAACAAGTTGAACATATGAGGGTCGGGCCAACCTATAGAAAAATATGAAAAATAAAACCAAAGGAAGCTTGAATAATTTTACATTCATAGGTACTATTGGAGTAAACAACGACACATTGGAAGACACTGAAGAAATAAGAGTAGGCATAACTGAAACCTGACCAACAACTTCCATCTCACATAAGTGCATAGCCTTAAGGTCAGCCTTGACTATGACTACTTGATTATTGCAAATGAACTTAATAGATTTATGCAAGGTAGATGGGAATGCACCCATAGCATTAATCCATGATCTATCAAGAAGAAGGTTATATGGTAATTTTTTTGACATAACGTATACAAGGGTGGGTACAGTAACGGGTCCCAACCTCAAAGGAAAGAATATTGTGCCTAGGGCTTGTCGACCGACATTATCAAACCCATGAATGTCAATAAAAGAAGCATTAAGAGAAGATGAATCAATATTAATCTTAGGTAATAGATCAATGCTACATACATTGAGCACCAAACCAAAATCAATGAGTATGTCTAATGTGGATATTATTAATGTTAACTATAATGATTTGAGGATCTACCTACTTCTGCACTTCCAAAGGTGGGATTTCCTATGGATAGAATGTAATATTCAATGAATCCATATGAATATAAGGTATCAACACATTGACATTCGTCTACTTGGTAGAAAAAGGTAAGAGGATATTTTGTAAGGCTTCTTGAAGCATACCTTGGTAAACTAGAGCAGACTGAAGCAAGTCCCACAATGAGATCTTATTTGAAGTAACTCGAAGATGCTCAAAAATATTGTAATCACTGGGTGCTTTAGTCATAGCTTTAGGAGATTGAATAAGCATTGGTTGTTTACTCATTCTATGCTTATAGGTATGGGCTACCACTCTGTAAGAGGGGGCCATTGAAATATCAATAGAATCACTATCAAATGGGACACCGTCAATAGAAAAAATCCCTTTAGGAGTAGGAATATCTAGAGTCAGATAAATGACCAGTTTCTTAGGCCTTTGAGGGGAAAAAATTACATAGATTGCATTTATAGAATCATCACAACTAGTAGAATAATTATTTAAATAAATATTCTCAAGATCGATCAAAGGAGGATCAAATGTGGAAGGAGATTCATCATTTTCTAATACATCATGTCTAGAGGAGAGTGCATTAGAATGAAGAGAAGGTAGAGTGAGATTAAGAAATGTATCAATGATTTCATCCTCTTGCACTCAAATATCCTTAGAAGGAATCTCAAGAGAGATCAATAAAGAATAATAAGAAAGGAGATAATAACTCACTTTCACATGCTTGTAAGAGAACTTCTTGAAGCTTCTTAACAAAGCTAGAAAGAGATAGAAGGAAGAAAGATAGAAAATACATTTTGAAATAGAGATATACACATGTCAATATTTCCAAAGCAATTTAGGGGTTACAAAACCGAGAAAAACTAAAAATCCTATTTTTTTGATTTTTTTGGTATTTTCTAGGTTCTAGTAATTTTCATTTTTAGAGGTCTTCAAAGAAAATTTTGGGGTCAAAACTTGAGTCAATACCTAAAATCTGATTGCCAAAGGCACTATATTTTAGGGATTGAATTATTCCTCTTAGAGACCTTTCCAACAGTGTAAGCAGTTCTGAATTCCGAGCACTGGGTCTAAAGTTATGACCCCACCAAGTTGGGGTAAATAAATTCCTAATTTTTTGAAAAATACCGTGTTTCACACTGGGTTCACCAAAAATGTAGAGAAGGGGGATTCACTACTCATGCATCTCTTTTTTCTCAAGAGAACCCCAAGGGGAAAACTGCCCTAAACTACCTTAGGGAACAAATGAGAGTTCTAGAATCAGAAAGAGTAATTCACAAAGGTTTTTTGGAAAAACTAACAGGCTCTTAGCCAAAGGATGAAAACATAGAATAATGATGATAGTGTAGTGCAGTGGAGTCCCATAGGTGCGTTGGAATCTCTTACGAACCAAAAACTGAGTTTATCATAGAAAAAAATGAAGCGATTACTAGCAATCTGATTACTAAGAACTTCCAAAATGCAAGAAAGTAATAGAGAATAACAAAATTTAAATGAAGTGAAGTATAAATGATAAAGTAAGAGAATAAGAGATAGAAACCTAAGTAATGAAGCCTCTCACATGAATATCTTTAATATCTACATGCATAAGATCGAGAGAAAATGTTGGGGCTATATAGGGGTTTGCCTCAATCAAAACCTCATTTTGGTGTTCCCACCTCCACAAATAGCCAGATAGATAGAGAAATTTAATAGAGTAAGAAAATATGGATTGATAAAAGTAATCCTTGAACAAGGAGGAGAACTCGTATCATGAGATAAAGATGCAATTGATAGGGGATGTGGAAAATCCCAAAATTCTCGCAAACACAAAGTAAGAGAGATATCACCTGCAAGGCTTAAGGAAGCCAAAGGGAGAGAAATTTTTTTGAGAGCCAAGAGAGTTACAAAGAAAATTGTAAAATCTTGAGAGCTTGAGGCTATTGTAGCAAGCTATAGGGAATTATACAAGCAAGATAGTGAGATAATGTTGCAGAGAGGAGAGGAGAATTCAAGAGATAATCCAAGAAGGACAAATAGATTGAGAAGATCACTTTTAAAGATAGAACAAGATGGAAAATAAGCTTCCCAAGTGGTTACAAGGTGTCTTGATCTGTTACCACCAACAAAAGGAGGTGACAAGTGGCAAACATGCTAAAAAATGACCATTTGAGCATTGAAATGTCATACGATGCTAGAGTGGTGCATAGATGTCTGCACAACACAATTGTGTCCAAACACATCATGCTACAAAATGACGAGAACAAGAAAAGCACAAAGTTTGACACAAAGCTGACACACAAAGGTAGCTTCTAAAAACGGGTCCCAAGCATCCTAAGAGGGAAAAAGGTTGATGTAGGGGTTAAAATGAGCCTACACAAGATGCTAAGGGACTGGACACTAAAGTGGATAGATACAAGAATATATGTGAAATTGCAAGGGGTACACTTTTATGCCTTTGCAAGGAATGATAAGATAGATGTGAGAAATGCAAATGATGTGAATTGCAGAGTTGTAGTGTATGAAATTGAG
Organism: Sequoiadendron giganteum; assembly: GCA_007115665.2. NCBI lineage: Eukaryota > Viridiplantae > Streptophyta > Pinopsida > Cupressales > Cupressaceae > Sequoiadendron > Sequoiadendron giganteum. Next base: position 642,606,302 of record CM021100.1, read on the forward strand.
AAGTGAAGTGCAAGCTTTCAAGTGTTATATTACTGGATGTAATGAGTAGAAGGTGTCTACAATTCTTCAGTCAAGCTATGAAGGTGTTGATAATGTTGAGGTGGATTCTCTATTGCATTGAGATGCTTTTCTCTATGTAAAATTTCTTCACTATCTTATTTTCTATTCTAGTAGTGAGCCCTATTGTATTCAATGTTGATATTACTTTATATTGTGAGCTAATCCTCACCATATTTTTTCCCTTATTGGTTTTTCCACTTAAATTTGGTGTTCTCATGTGTATGGTGTTAAGTTGTTTCATTTTTTGTTATTTTATTTTTATGCTAATTCATCATAAAAAATTTAAGGGTTTAATGAATGAATGTGGATATAAATTTTAATGAGGGTTTTGAAGTTTTAAGGTACAAATGATTCACCCCCCTCTCAATTTTCTTGTGCATTCAACAATTCTCCAAGCAATTCAAGAAAGCAAGATCCAAACCTCGACAAGATTTGTATGACTTTAGTCCTTTAAGGAAGTCATTGAAGGGTGGTGAATTGCAACACTTTGTGGATTCATAATTCCTTTTATCATTTATCCCTATCCCTCAAAAGGATAGGTTTCATATCATTGGCATTGCCATTATGTAAGTGGAAACATTAAAGTGGAGTTTGACGAAGGTAAGCCCCTAAATGGCACAACCCTTTCTCTCTCTTTGAATGTGTAGGTTCTAAGTTTGGAGGAGATTGGAAGAATTTTTAAGATGAATTATCCATTGTTGCAATCAGCACCCTATATCTTGACAACTCATGGAAAATGACTTACCAAAATTTTTGATAATGATTTGATAAATTTGCAAATTAAAATGGAAAGATCTAATTTGGCACCAAAGGACTATGGAAATATATCTAAAATTCCTCGACAAGGACATATATGCCCAAGGTTTCGAATTAGTCCTCCATTTTCAACTTGGATTTGAACTACAAGTGAATAGTTTCATGCTCTATCCATTTCAAGTATTTTAATTTGTTTATGAATTTCTATGTTTATTTTATTTGTATTATAATAGTATACTGCATCATTATCCTAGTTAGATCATTGCATTTCATCTTAGGCTTGGTCAAGGATTAGTTGACTCACCTTTTAGGTTGTAATTCAATCATATATCTTGTCAGAATCCATCAAACCCCCACAATCATCCAACATCTACAATCATCCTTTAATGATATTATAAAAAGGAGTGCAAGCCATCTCATTTTAGGATCTCCCTCTTTTCCCCACATATCATTTTGTTGAACTTGAAGTGTTAAAATTATAGACCTTATGGAGAAATTCATCCTAGATCTAGGTTTAACATTGCATTTTTTAGCATTGTTCATTTAGGCATTCACTTTTGCATCAAAAAAGGCATAACATTCAAAATTATGCATACAATATTGCACAATAGGTTGCACTAGGGTTAGTTTCAGTCATTATAGCTTATATATACATTCTAATTACATTCAAAAATCTGTATTTGGGCATTTAAAATTAAAAATTAAAATTGAAAGTGTACATTGCATGTATTTAGGTATCTTTCATAGAGTTCAAAAAAGTGAAAAAGTGCATTATTTTATTTTAAAATTGCATCAAAATAATCATTTTCAGATTTAGCATATAAGAATTAGTCAATTGTTATATTTTATATCTATAAATTGCATGAACATAATTGTCATTTATTGTTCAAACATTTTCAATATTGTTGCACACTTGCATTTTGAATTACATTGTCATAGATTAAGAAAATTTTGGAAAAATATTCAATGTCATACTTCTTTGCACATAGACTCAAAACCCTTAAATAGTATCATAAAGAGTCAAACCTTTAATTTTCTATAACCCTATCCATTGCATAGTCACCTCGGGTGACTTATTCCTACCTTTTTTGGCTCAAGTTTATGTGACAAATCCTTACCGGGATCCTCGGTTGATGTTTCATGTTGAGTGTTTGGCTATGATCCTAACTTAGATAATGACACTCATGATCCTTCATCTCCCAATATATCTTCTCAATGAATATATATTGAGGCAAGAAGAGGACATCATGAATGAATTCATAAATAATACCTTGTCTAACCCTATGAATAATGTGTTCCTTTACCCTTCCACAGAATTGCTTAATCACCCATATCAACAATTAGCACCACCTACTATACCACCACTTCAAGTTCTTTACACATCACATAAGGAAAGTGATAATCAATTCATATGGAAATACCTATTGCTAGCAATCAAAAGGAAAACATACCACCTAATGCTCCTCCATTCTATGAGAACAAATTTGCACACACCTATTAACTTAGAGAAATTTTATGGCCAAGGCTTTAGGATCTTAAAAAAACAAGGATATGACATAAAGAATGAACATAAAATCCATCCCCTTTTGGAACAAACACCATTGGAAGATACCAAAGGCATAGGTTATGATGGAACTTTTAAAATTTTGTCAAAAATTTTCCTGGTTTTGGGCATGTCTATTCATCTTTTGTGACTGGGGGTCTAATGTTTAGGGTTTAGGGTTTTGTTACCCATGTTAAAATTAGTTTTACCAAATAAACCCTTACGTTATAATTTTGTGTTGACCTGTTATTGGGGGTTACCGGTCTTTTAAGTCATTTAACTGATCCTTATTTTTTGTGTTGTTACCAGCCCCTTCACCTGACCTATCATTTTTTTCTCCCCGTTCGGGTTTTAATATTATTTTGCCTAAAATGGGTGGATTTTCCAAATGTTCAGACTTTGGCCTGAAATTTCATGCCTCTGAGGGTTTTTCCCATTCTCCTAGTCAGCCCCACTATTATAAATAACTTTTCCATGTGCAGATTGGTGGGCTGGCAGATCAAGGGGTTCAAATCTAGACCATTCCTCATAGACCTCGCAAGGTTTCTTGTTGATGTAATTAAAGTGGTACGAGGTATACAAGATGCAGCCACCTGTCACATATAGTGGGGCGGGGCCTGTCTCGATGCACCAGCGGTGAAAAATGGATGAAAAATCAATGGTGGTTGTTTAATGATGGGGATTAATTATGACCATCCCTCACCAGCCTCACACGATCATATTAATGTTTTTGAAAGTGTCATGAGGTGTGTGATTTGGTGAAATGTTTCCTAGCTCCATGGACAAGGTGGTTGGATGGGGCTCATTGCTAGTTCACGTGTCTCTAACTGCGAGGTATGTGATTGGTTATCGGGTTTTCCAAGTGGTGATGTGGGTTTTTCAATGATCTTTGACTTGATCTGAGTTATCTAGCATGCCGGGTCCTTATCACATCGATGATCTAAATTCAAAATTTTTAATCCACCCATGTGAGGAATATTTGTGCTTTGTAAGTTATATTTATTAATGATGCAAGTCTTTTAGTGGATCTCATCCTGATTTCCATGCATCTGAGTGATATTCACCTGATAATCATGATGGGTTGTAAGTCATTTTCGATGATCTTGGAGATATTCTGTGGTGGCAACGTTAGCCACTAATCGCTCATTTTCTCGTAAATGCAATTGGATCAATTAATGTTCACTGCACCGGCTTGCTCAATAAATGCTTGCTAATTTCTCATTAGCATCATTGCATTTTTTGAGTTTATGTTTTTTTGCAGGTGATTGGTTTTTCTTATTGAGTTTGAACTTGCAAATTGGATGGGTAAGTTGGTGGTTCCTACTTCCCTAGTATGAAGAAGTGCCAGGATGGGTGCAAAGATTTTGCAGTGGGAGGAGAAAAAAATTGAACAAAGTACTATTCCTAGTGCTTCTGGGGTAGTTGTTGAAAGGGTTGACAAGAGGTATGGACGTTGCAGGTCACCTATTGAGCTTTCTGTAGGCTCTAATGGTGAAGGGTCTAAAACTAATTCAGACTACCGTAATTACCTTGTGGCTCTGATTGAGCTGGTGGGGGTGGATGATGAGGTCCTCGTAGCTTCTCCAATTGTTGTGGTGGCACCATGTGATGTTTCTAGGTCTGGTGTTGGTGCAAGAAAAGGTCAAGTAATGGTATTGCTTCATACTAAAGCGAGGATCAAGAGCGGTCACTTGTATCAGGGCCGTGTGGTTGCTCGTGGTGCAAGATGATGATGTGGTCACTGGGGTTGTGCTTTTTGTTTTTGATGTTGTTTCTACAGTTTGGGTTGGATGTGGATGTGTGTGTGGGTGATGTGGTGGTTTTTTTTCTATTTGGCTGGTTATAGGGGTGTAACCATTTTGATTCCTTTGTTCGAAGTATGGTTACATTTGATGATGAGGAATTTTGAAATATAATTGAAATTTCATTTGGTTGGGATAAAATTCATTTTGAAATGAATAATTGATCCCAATGCTTGTTTCTCTCCTGATCTATAAAGGAGATTTCAAGGCTCATTGTTGGGGTCATATTTTTTGAGTCCTGAAGTTTAGACGGTGTATAGTTAGGAATATATTGTAGTATCTGGAAGGTTGTAGCTAGGAAGTCATTCTAGGTTGGGTATGTGCATAAGATAAGCATACTATGCTTTTTGTAATTACTGATATCAAAATAAATCTTAAAAATTAAGACAATTGCTCTCTTGTGTATGTATGACAGATTGTGAATGCATTTATCAATGGTTACTTCATTCATCTTGAATGGTATATTTCAATGTATGATTCATTTTCTTGCTTTAACTTAATGAGTTAATCAAATGCTTGAAAAGGAGTTGCAGGTCTGTGGTAATGTGCTTAGGATTTGCTAAGGAGTATTGTTTTGAATATTGTAAAATCTTATAGTGTAAGGAATTATAATGAGAGTTCAATGATATTAGGGTTATGTTTTATGTGACTCCCGCCCAGTTGAATGAGGCATTGTCTAGTTCATTCAAGATCATTTTTAAAAGTACAGAACGATAGCCCTAAATGTGAAGGTTCAAAGTTTGAAAATTTTAAAAAATCAAATTCTATCTCTCTTGAGATGCAAATCTCACATTAAATATGTTTTCCTAGCTCTAGATA
>CM021100.1:642611381-642760864 GCA_007115665.2 Sequoiadendron giganteum
CACCAAAGTGTCAAGGGAAAAGTATTAGTTGTTTTCCAATAGTAATTTGTCAATAATTATTAAAAATGGGCCAAATAACATATAATTTAGGAAATTATGTGTTCAATTAGGTCCAATAATTTAAGAGGAAGCAAAATAGTGTAAAATTGTCAAGGGTGACAATTTACAATCCTACAAAAAGATACAAAGGTAGGATTCCCCCTTGGGAGTGGTGGTACTTGTACAAATTTTTAGCCTTTTGAATTATCCAGATCTTTTAAATTTTCTAAGACCCCTCTTATTTGCAAGGGTTTCTTAAAAATTGCTTTAGGGTTGTGATAAAACCCTGACTCCTTGTCGATCCCTTGCACTTTTGTTATATTCTTATGTTGACTATTTTCCTTAGTCACTTGATCCCTTAAGTTACATCTTTAAGACCTCTATTTTGTTTAATAACCAGACCCATTCACGTAAGCAACAATTAAGACCGTCACTCTTATGCACCTTTAGATATCACTTAAACCTATGTGTCTCATTGGGTCCCACTTTACACAACATTATTTTATGTATTTCTTATAGTTTGTGAGCACTTTTATATTTTATTATTTTCTCCATGTGAACTTGTGAAATGACCATCAATTTCCCTTTATTGATTACTTGTATGGGTTCTCCACCAATCAAGTCATATGTATTGCTCTGTTTATTTATTTTTAGTTGGTAACCTTCTCTTTAGGTTGTTGAAATACACAAGACAACTGAGAGGGGGGGTGAATCAATTGTACCAAATTCTTTACTTCTTAACTTAATCAATTCCACTTTATCTTCAATATGTTATTAAGTATGAACATGAAAATGCAAATAATAGAAACACAACACCAGAGACACCATATTTACGTGGAAAACCCAATGAGGGAAAAACCATGGTGAGGATTAACTCACAGTATAGTAGTAATGCAATACCGGATACAAAAGGCTCACTGCCAGAGGACTCACTACCCAAATACAAAGGCTCACTACCCTGATCAAGGGCTCACTACCTTAGGAATCACTATCTAGAAAGAGAGGCTCACTGCCTACATAAAATAAAAATAAATAGATAATGATCCACCACTAGGAGTTTTACAGACTTCGTAACTTGATCAGAAGATTATGAATACAATGAAGTATTGTTGCCACAATTTGCTCTTCCACACTCTGCTTTTTGCACTTGTTCGCACACTCTTCTCTTACTCATATTGAAATGATGGATGGATAAAATTTTCTACAACTTACCTTGTATTTATACCATCTTCAACCTCAGGAACATTTTCTAAGGTTAGCTATACAATTTCATTTTACAAATTCAAACTAGGTCAGATACTCAACATTCCCATGATGGATAAGAATGTGAGGGTACCAAATAAATATTTAATTTAGGACCCAAACAACATCTTGGATCATGCACATGCTTCCTCAAGTTGATGCAAAATCCAAATGTAATGTGTAGACACAAGGTCATCGAAACCTAATGAAAACACAAATAAAATTTGTAGTACACACATCACCAGCAAGATAAACACATGTGAATTTCTCAGCATGCTTCACCAGTCATTTTACCATCTTTGAGAACAACTCAGATACATCTACAACAATTTCAAAAAACTTCATTTGTAGAGAACACCTCACCAATTCAATTAGGAGAAGCAACAAAACATAGAGACTCCAGAGCAGGTCTTCCAAAGCACCAAACCACAAGAAACTTTGTTAGAACACAAAAATAGTCAGAAAGAGTAATATCCTAGATGCACAAGATCTGATACCAATTATCAAGAGACTGCAGAGCCAAAACATTTCTCCCATTCAATAACTAGATAACTTTGACAAACCAATTCACACATCAGTGAACATAATTTTTTCTCTCCATCAAACTGGAAATTAAAACATAGAATATGTAATCCATTTAAGCTTATGAACACACCTATAAATCCACATAGGCATTGGGTCAACAAAGAAGAAATGCAAACCACAATACCGAAGCACACTCAAAACACACTTCAACATGAATTTCATTATTTCTCAAAATTTCTCAAAAAAATTTGGAAAAAGCAACTTCCACAACCTATATAGTGTTGACATCAATGACAACATTAATGACAACACCACCAAACACATCCATACTTGAAAAAATATCCCCCTTTGTCATTGATGGCAACACATGATGTGAAAAACCATCAAAGAAAGCATACATGATTCTTAGGAGAGACAACCTACCAAGCATAAAAGTTTCACATGATTCTCTCTCCCACATCCCACATGATTTTTAGAAGTGACAACTTTCCAAGCATACAATTTTCACATGATTATCTCTCCCCCTTTGACATCAATGGAAAAGGACATACAAATATTTGTTCACTCCCCCTAAGGGGTACATCCACATCACATACTGCAACAATGCACTTCTATACTCCCTTGAGGAGTAGACCTCAATCATCATTCCAAAACAAAAGAGTTTGTGGATCCACTAGACTGATGCACCTCCATGTGCACTTAGTTCAACGAAGGAGGGGAAAAAACCCCTAACTTCCCTTTGAGATACTTAAAAGTATCCTTTGGAAGGGCTTTAGTGAATATGTCTGCAACATTTTCTATAGTAGGTACGTATTCGAGTCTAACTTCATTCCTCAATACTTTCTCCCTCAAGAAGTGATACTTGATCTAGATATATGCTTTGTACTAGAATGCATCATTGGATTATTTGAAATGTTTATATCACTTGTATTCTCACAATAGATAGAAGTAGGTTCATCACTTACCACACGTATGTCCATCAAAGTCTGCTTCATCCAAAGTAATTGTGTACAACAAGATTTGATGTAATATATTATACTTCTGTAGTGGATAAAGAAATTGAATCCTATTTGTTGCTCAACCATGAAAGTAATCTTCCTCCAAGAAAGAATGCTCCTTCGTTTGTACTCTTCCAGTCATCTACACATCTAGCCCAATCAGCATCAGTGTAGGAATTCAAAGTGAAATCATTGTCCTTTAGATACCATAACCCATATTTTGGAGTTCTTTTAAGATATTTGAATATCCTCTTCACAACTTTAACACATGTGCTTCCTTTGGTTATGCTTGAAATATTGTAACTAAACATACTTCATGCATAATGTCTGGTCTAGTAGTAGCAAGATACAAAATTCCACCAATCATGGATTTGTATATGCTCTGATCAAATTTAGTAGATTCACCATCCTTACTTAAATTGCATCCAGTTACCATAGGGGTACATACTGGTTTGGATTCATCCATCCAAAACTTCTTGAACAATTCCTTAACATACATATATTGTGAAATGAACACCCCTTTGTTAGTTTGATTAACTTGAAGCCCAAGGAAGAAATTTAGTTCACCAATCATAGAAATTTCAATTTCTTTTTGCATCTCTTCAGCAAACATCTTACACATACCTTCATTACCACCAAAAATGATGTCATCAACATAGAAAACAACTATCTAGATCTTGTCTTTCTCAACTTTGAAGTAAAGATTGTTATCTGTGGACCCTTTGTTGAATCCTTTCTTTGTCAAGTATTTATCCAATATGGCATACCAAGCTCTAGGATCTTGCTTTAGTCCATATAATGCTTTCTTTAACTTATAGACTATGTCCAGTTTGTTTGAAAATGAAAAACCTTGTGGTTGCTCCATAAACACTTCTTCCAATTCTCCATTCATAAATGCAGATTTGACATCCATCTAATATACTTTGAAGTCTTTATAAGCTAAAAATGACAAGAACATCTGAATGGTTTCCATCCTTGATACAGGTAAAAAAGTTTCTTCAAAATCTATTCCTTCAACCTGTGAATATCCTTTACATACAAGTCTTGCTTTATTTCTTACCACTTCACCATCTTCATTCAATTTGTTTTTGAATACCCATTTAGAACCAATTACATTCTTATTTGAAGGTCTAGGGACTAGTTCCCATGTCTCATTCTTCTCTATCTATTGTAATTCCTCTTTCATTGATCTAACCCAACTTTCATCATCACATGCTTCATACATAGTCTTAGGTTCTATTTTAGAAAGTAAACACAAGTTTACCTCAACCACTTTTCTTCTTGTCTTAAATCCTTCACTTTTGTCTCCAATTATATGTTCCTTCGGATGATTTTTCTAAACATCTTTAGGAGTCTTGGGTGCAGGTTCCATATTTTCTTCTTCATCTTCACTTTGTTCTTTCTCTTCCTTTTCTTCTTCATGTATTTGCACACAGATAGGCTCATCAGGTTCAACTTTAGTTATCTCCACCGGTCTATACATAGCTTCATCAACCTTCACATTTGTACTTCCAATGATTTTTCTCAGTCTCTTATTAAAACATGCGTAAGCCTTACTGTTATTTTAATATCCAAGGAAAATCCCTTCATCACATCTAGCATCAATTTTTACAAGATTTTCTTCATCTCTTCTAATATAACATCTACTTCCAAATACCTTAAAGTATTTCACAATAGGATTATTACTAGTCCATAACTCATAAGGAGTCTTAGTGTTGTTACATCTAACTTGAACTCTATTAAGAATGTAAACAGAAGTGTGAATAACTTTTGTCCAATACATATCAGGAACATATGCTTCTTTCATCATAGTTCTGGAAGCCTCTTTCACAATTCAGTTCTTCCTTTTTACAACTCCATTTTGTGGCGAGATTCTACAAGAAAAATAATGTATTTTTATACCATGTTCTTCATAGAATGCATTCAACTCACTAGATGTAAACTCTCCACCTCTATTAGATCTCAAACATTTTATCCTCGGGTTTACTTCATTTTCTAATTTTTCCATAAACACTTTGAATCTATCAAGAGCTTGAGACTTTTCTCTAAGAAATATAAACCATGTCATCCTAGAGTAATCATCAATTAAAAGCATAAAGCACCTATCACCATTCAGGATTCCTATTCTTGTAGGACCACAAAGGTCTGTATGGATTAATTCTAGAATTCTAGTAGATGATTGATCCTTTTTTTTAAATTGTTCCTTATCTGTTTTCCCATATGACAACTTCTTCAAATTGAATTTGAAGGCTTTATGATTCTAGGAAGATCTCTCACTTCTCTAGAACTGATCCTAACTAGATTATCAAAATTTACATGTCCCATCCTCTGGTGCTAGATCCAACTCTCACTGATCTGAGAAAAAAAACATTGATCATCACCACCTTTAAGTTGATATATGTTTCCATGAGTTCTTCCAACTGCAACCATAGTTCTAGATCCTTTTCTGATCTCACAAGTGTTATCCTGAAACACAAGCTTAAAACCTTTGCTGCACATTTTTCCAACACTTAAAAGATTATGCCTTCAACCCTTTACATAATAGACATCATCAGTGTTATGTTTTCCATCAAATCTAATTGTTCCTTTACCAACAATCTTAGCACCAAAGTCATCTCCAAACATGACTATACCTCCATCATACTTCTCAAGTTTAGTAAACTTACTCTTATCTCCAATCATATGATTTGAACATCCACTGTCAATTACCCAAAAGTCTTCATCATGTCTCACATGAAAAACAGTTACCAGAGTACGTTCTGATTCATTATTCTTACACTCTGGACTAGGTTCTTTTGCACATTTCTTTTCCAAGGCTAGAAATAGACATTCATCTTTGTCTTCCTCAAGGTCAGATTCATCATCAGAAATTCTTGCACCTTCCCTAACATAATACAACTTCTTGAACTTCCTATCTTTCTTATCCTTTTAATTATCATTTTTATCCTTATTCTTCTTTTGTGTAGCTCTATTAGGACATCTTGATGCATAATGACCAATATTTTAACAACTGAAACACTTAAAGGGAAACTTACCTTTATATTTACCAGTAACTTTCTTTAATCTCCTTGTGAAATTTTCTTCCAAATCTTCTACATCTTCATCATCATCTTCATCTTCTATCTTCATGGCTTTAAAGATTGTTTCAGTCTTCTCCTTATCTCTTGCAAATTTTATCATCTCAAATGTAGTCAAGACACCAAATAGATGTTCCTTAGTGAACGTCTTTAGATTATACTACTCTTCAAGTACAAATACTTTTTCACTATAATTATCTGGTAAAGTCATCAAGATCTTCTCAATTATACCTTCATCCTCCATGGTACCACCTTGATTCTTGAATTCAGTTGCTATAGTTTCAACTCTCTGATAATAGATTTCAATATCTTCTCCATCTTCCATTCTTAGATTCTCAAATTTTTGCTTAGCAATTAGTTTCCTTGACAATTTTACTCTTTCATTCTCTTCAAAATCTGCAACTTCATCAATAGAGGAAAGTCCTATTGGACTCAGGGGAACACTAAGAGGGGGGTGAATCGGTGTTCAATAAATTTTAAACTTCATCTATCAGAAACTTGAAACCATTTCAACATTGCATTAAAGAAAAGATGCTAATATTCAAATTAATCATTCATGACACCATAACACACATATTTTTGCATGGAAACCCTATTAGGGAAAAAACCACGGTGGAGGTTAATCCACAATTTGAGTACTCAAATATAATCTTTTACAAAAGAGAATGCACTTGCATTCAGGCACACTTCCTAGAGCTCACTGCTTAAAGGAAAGGCTCACTCATATAAAAAGTTCAGATCAAAACCATCTGAACGTTGAACTGAGATGATAGCATCTATTTATGCCAGGTTACAGTTCCGGTGAAGCTCATGGATTAGATTTTGTGACCTCTATCTGAATCTACTCTTCTTTCTGCTCTTCTCTTCCCTTATCTTCTTTTCGCTCAACACCTAGACAAGTTTGCACTATTATTCTGATAAATCTCACATCACACACATATTCGCATGTTTCCACACTTCTTCACTTCCAATCACCTTTCAAAATGATAGAACCAATCTCATGTATATATTCGCTAACAAGGATTTACTTATTCATCAGACAACTTCATAAAGTATTAATTTCTTTATAACTTATTAGCCAGATCCATCACTAATTCTTTATGTGCATCCTCTAAAGTCAGTTAGGACATAGAGAGGACCCAAAAAAACTTAATCGAGCATGAATATTTTTAATTATTTACTCCTTATACTTCATGATTTCTATACTTGACGGGTTGACTTATTACCACAAATATTCAATATATTAATGTATCGGATCTTGTAGATCGCATACCAGTGACTATGCATCAATGATCTTCATGAATAAGGTGATACAAACATCAATAAACCTTCCTCATATCAACTTTTATTCCTATAACTGGATGCCCTATTCTTTACTCTATTCTACCGATGGAAACCAAAACTATACTACAGACCAAATGTAAGACTTAGGTTTCCATTTAAGTTGCCATCAATGAAAAAACTTACAAGCCATATGCCAACAAGTCCAACTGTTGGAATCACATACTTTGTCTCCACAACTCTCTAGGTATTAAAACTAGGTGAAATCAAAAAACTTCTCATCTGCTCTTTTTAGTCACTGTAATTAGCTCCATCAAACATAAGAAGTTGCAACTTGTGCGCCATCTGATCTACCTCAAGCGGTTAAGATTTTCACCAAGGAGCCAAAGCATTGATACCAATTCTTGAAATACACAAGAAAACTGAGAGGGGGGTGAATCAGTTGTATCAAATTATTTACTTCTTAACTTAATCAATCCACTTTATCTTCAATTTGTTATTAAGTATGAACATGAAAATGCAAATAACAGAAACATAACACAAGAGATGTTGGATTTACATGGAAAACCCAATGAGGGAAAAAACACAGTGAGGATTAACTCACAGTATAGTAGTAATGCAATACCGTATACAAAAGGATCACTGCTAGAGGGCTCACTACCCAAATACAAAGGCTCGCTACCTTGATCAAGGGCTCACTGCCTTAGGACTCACTGTCTAGAAAGAGAGGCTCACTACCTATAGAAAATACAAAGAAATAGATAATGATCCACCACTAGGAGTTTTACACACTTCACAACTTGATTAGAAGATTATGAATACAATGAAGTACTGTTGCCACAATTCTCTCTTCCAAACTCTACTTTTTGCACTTGTTCGGACACTCTTCTCTTGATCGGATCAAAATGATGGATGGATAAAATTCACTACAACTTAACTTGTATTTATACCATCTTCAACCTCGGGAACATTCTCCAAGGTTGGCTATGCAATTTAATTTTACAAATTCAAACTAGGTTAGCTACTCAACATTCTCATGATGGATAAGAATGTGAGGGCACCAAATACATATTTAATTTAGGACACAAACAACATCTTGGATCACGCACATGCTTCCTCAAGTTGATGCAAAAGCCAAATGTAATGTGTATACACTAGGTCATCCAAACCTAATGAAAAAACAAATGAACTTTGAAGTACACACATCACTAGCAAGACAAACACACATAGATTGCTCAACATGCTTCACCAGTCATTTTACCATCTCTGAAAACAACTTAGATACATCTGCAACAACTTCAAAAAACTTCATTTGTAGAGAACACCTCACCTATTCAACCGAGAGAACCAGAAAAACATAGAGTCTAGAGCAGGTGTTCCAGAGCACGAAACCACAAGAAACTTTGTCAGAACATAGAAATAGTCAGAAAGAGTAATCTCCTAGATCCACAAGATTGAGGCCAATTATCAAGAGACAATAGAGCCAAAAAAATTCTCCCAGTCAATAACCAAATAACTCTAACAAACCAGTTCACACACTGGTGAACATAACTTTTTTTCTCCATCAAACTAGAACCTGAAACTTAGAATATGTAATTTATTTAAGCTTATGAACACACCTATAAATCCACATAGGAATTGGGTCAAAATAGAATAAACATGAACCACAATACTAGAGCATGCTCAGAACACACTTTAACATGACTTTCATTATTTCTCAAATTTTCTCAACAGCACTTGGCAAAACCCAACTTCCACAACCTGTATAGTGTTGACATCAATGAAAAAATTAATGGAAACACCACCAAACACATCCATAATTGCAACATAGGTTCCCAGTTATATTAAAGTGTCTGTGATGTCTTTTAAGCCATGTGTTACCAAAGCCTTCTCTTAGTAACTTAAGTTGTTCATTTATGCATGTGATTTCAAAAGGCTTTTAAGTTATCTGAAGACAAGCATGTTGGGTGATCCCACATTAATCCTAGTATGTGCCAAGTGTCAACATTTAATTGAATTGGGATAGATATAACCTTTAGGAAATATTTTAATCTCAATAGTTTCTTCCTATGAGTCCCCAAAACATATTTTTCATATGGTCTTAAGTTGAGCTGTCACCACATCATGTTAGTCACAAGTATTGGTTTCTTTTCATGCTAGCTTAAACCTTTGTAGGATAATTATAGTTAGGTATTTGTTTCCTCAAACTCCCAAAATCATGCCACATGTCTTCTCACTACTCATTATTATTGTTTCACAAAGGAAAGCTTTGTGGGGGAAGCTCTTAAAGTTTCCATTTAGTTCCCACAAGCCCCAATTTTTTTGACATGTGTCTCACTTCAATACAAAAGAAATTAAGGCTTTTCTCTTCGTGGAGAGGATTTCAAATGTCTATGACTTCCATTTATCTTCATTAAATTGATAATCCACATTAAAAATGGAGAATTAATATCATTGGTCATGCCATCAAGCATGCAAATATATTAATGGTGGATTTGATTTGTATCTACCAATTTTTTGGTTGCATTGGCTTATTACACACATTTGTATCATTCAAAGCATAAAATGAAGGTTACAAAGAAAAATTGTTGAGGATTTCTAGTGAACGAGGGTTTTCTATGACATTTCTAGGGTTTACAGCAAGATTAACGTTGTAAGTTGATTCACACTTTATTTTTTGCATTTTGGTGTAAAAAGGGATTTTTTTGGTTTGCTAATTAAATTAAGGATTTGGAAGGTTGGAAAATTGTTTAGAATTTTAAAGAAGTCTTCTTAGAATTTTAAAATTTTAAAGCCCTACTTTGTATAAATTTAAACCCTAAAATATAAGAAGCCATGGTTGGAACATCAAAGGGTGTGAAGAGAGGTTTGATGATGACCCAATTTCCTAGGTCATCTAAAAGGTACACAATGTCACAAGGCTTGGGAATTCTGGTAGATAAAACTCTTGATAAGAATGATAGTTGTCGAGACCCCATCATTCCATTTTATGGGTATGCTCTTTTCAAGCATGCTTTCAAAAAATGCCTAGCCAACAGGCCCATATGTAATATTTGGAGATTGGGGGTTGGGAGATTGGTAGTGTCCAATATGTTTATAAATGTTGACCTTGTTAGAGGAATTGTACAAGCTTACAAACTAGGGAAGAGGGCTCTGAACACTACAAAGGGGGAATTTTTGATGAATCTAAATAGAGCCTACATATGTAAAGTATTTAATTTGAACCCTAATGCTTAAATTTTGATAGATTTGGGGGAATTGGCTAGAGAATATCAAAGGCATAAGAATAGTTATAAAGTTGCCAAGTTTTAGGCCTAGGGGCCAAATAGAGAATTAGAGAGATTTTATAATGGGGATTTGGAGCCCTTCAATTATGATATATGTGAAGATTACTTCATAAGAACCTACTTTTCCCCTTTCTATGTATTGAGCATAGATTGTAAGACTTAGATGCTAGTAAATTTGATGGCATTTGCTATAGAAATTCAGAGCAGGGATGCTGACAAGCCATATGATTATGTAGGCTATATTATAAAGGAAAATCATAAAGCCTTGAGCTCTATTAAAAGGGATAGTAATGTTGTCTACTTTAAATGGTACTCTATTTTGTGTCATATAATTTTATTTAGTGGGAAGAATATCTAGTCTTGCCATATGCAGATAAGGTCTCAAGATACACAAAAAATATTATTGCTAATGCATGAAGGGACCTATATATGGAACAAGGACTGTGATAAATAAAAAATCCTAGTCTTTGAAGAATATTTTGTAAGAGAGGTCCTTAAGAATTTTTCCAACCTATGGATTAAAGGTTCTCAATGGAAGTAAGAAGATTCCTAAGGCCTAATTAGGATCTTTATCCAGAGGTAGGAATCAACCACAATTGGGTTTATTGGTTCTACTATGCATATGTGACAAAAATTAGGGTTTATGGTTCCCCTATCACACCACATGTGTTTCCCAAGACCATCCCAAATAGAATTGATTTCTTATAAATTATTTGGAAGTTAAATAAGTATGATAAAACTCATTTTAGAAACTATAAGAAGTATGCAATCCTCCCTTACATAATTTTTTTCTCAAGATTTTAGGTCACATCAAGGGAGGGATTGGACCTAATATTTAATAAATTTCTCCTATACATAATGAAGGTGGACAATGTTAGAAGGTGTGATCCTGATAAATTTATCTATAATACTAGGATCATTTTCAAATTGGTTGTATTTGTTCATGAGCCTCACAATATTGAGGATCTAATAAAAAATTGACCAATAGAATAAAATTCTACAAAAAGAAGGGAACAATGAGTGAGGGTCTAAATTGTAAAGGGAAAGAGGAAGCAAGAAAATACATCTTTTGAAGGTTCATATTCAGAGATTGGAGATTATGTCTCTAGAGCTTCCCCTAATGTCTAATTAACTGATGTGGATAACCATACATACAGCTTGATGGAGCTACAAGTCCCCAAGTTAAACAATTCATTATTCAGAAGGGAGCTTCATTAAATTGTCAACCAAGGAATCATGAAATTGAGATGAGGCTGACACTATTTATGTAATTAAGAATCTTAGGCTTCCTAAATCAACTGAGTATAGGGTTTGAATTTTTTTTAACTCATCTAACTTCCTTAACTGAAATTAACTCAAAATTAAAGAATAGGGTAAGAAATTTCTAACTACTATAAATGCTATAGGTGCTCATCATTCATGGATTATAACTAGTGACTCTCTATTGTGCAACGTAACCTAATTTAAATAATTAATTTAATAACATTAAACATAGTTGTAAATGACACTTCAATATAGAAATGACAACATAACATTTAATGCAATGTGAACTAGAAACTATAGTTTAGATAATACAATTCAGGATCTAACTAACCTCTAAGCTAACATGGGTGGTGCAGTACCTCAAGTGACCCTTGCTTGAGCTTTTATATTCCATAGTATCTCCTTTTGATGACAAACATGTAAAATCATGCAACAAAAAGTATTCTTCTTTATTGTAATCCAACATATAAAGAACTTTGAGCATAATATACCCAATCTAGTTTCACGAAAAAATTCTAGTTACGATCTCTCACAGGAGTATCCCCCTATATAGGGTTTGTGAGAGTCCTATTATTTAAAAAATATAAATAGACTATAAGAAACTGTCAAATCTTCTAAGAAAACAAGAAGAGGACTAGGTCTTTATCTTAACAGAAATATAAAAGGAGGTGGAATTAGAAGTGTTAGAATCCAATAAGGATTCTACAAAATTCAAGAATATCATTATAACAAAAGTGTGCTTAACAAGGAAAACTTCATTATAACTACTATCCTTATTAGAACAAGCTTCTTCCTCTATAGTTTATTGAAAAGGTGGAACGACGCAGATATTTGTGTTCACCTCCTAAAACCATGAATTGCATCTTGCACATACTAAATTTGATTGATTCATTTTTCCATGTTGAATTTTCATCCTTCTACTATGAGTTGAAAATCCTTTTGTAGCAAGTTGACAAATTCTTCACTATAGGGGTTAGTTTTATTAATTAATGTATTTTTCATTATTAGTAACTATAATTAATCATAAGATTCTACTAAATCTCATAGATGTTCAAAGTACATGCACCCATTCATTAATATAATATATCATTCTTAAATGCTTTGAAATACTTTAAAGTATATGAAAAATGTTAGAAAATGTCTTTTGAAGTTTAGAATAAATGAGATAATCACATGAAACTAAAGCTGGGAATTGGTCATTCCTAGGACTTATCACTATCATTCAGATCATCATAATGTTGCACTAACTCATTTGATTGCAAAATCCAATGAAAATGTTCGACAAAAGCTATATAATCAGATGTATCATCGGGCACTTGTGCAAAATTTTCATTTTTTAAAAATTTAATCCCCGACGTTCATCGGAATTTCGACGAACCTTATTTTTCACCAAAATTTTTATGGACTTGCAAAGTTAAAATGTGTCCGACATAAATAAAAATGAGCTTGACTATTTATTGTGACAGTGTTTTGCTCGACGATTTTCTTGGGTCGAAAATCAGAAAAAACTCAAGAAGATATCGAGTGGTTGAGGGTAGTCATTGTCTTTTTCTAGAATTCATTTGTGAAGTCAGATTTGTACTTCCAGGTTTGAAAATCATATTTTAAAGCAACATCTCATCAGATTTCATTTTTAGTCTTGTGCATTTTCAGAATTTCATTTCCAGATTTTAGACCTGACTTCACAAATTCTTTATAAGGGAATTGTTTATAACTGATGGAAAATTCTTGATGTATTTGGACAAAGATTATGTTTGCAAGGTTTCAATTTTAACCCTAATGATCAATTTTCAATAGATTTGGGAGCCATAACTAGATAATATCAAAGGCATAGGGATAGTTGTAGAGTAAAATAACTATCAAGATTCAGGCCTAGAGGGTTGAACAAAGAATTGGGAATGTTTTATAGTGGATAGTTAGATCCATTTAACTATGTTATTTTTGAAGACTACTTCATAAAGATGTATTTTTCCCTTTGCCAAGTTTTAGAAATAGATTTTAGACCTTAGATACCAGTGTCTTATAAAAGCAGTTATGGTATATCTGTTACCTGAAGCTCTTGAATTCATCTTGACTCTATACAAATGTATCTATTTTTGATTTGAACAAGAAAGAAAGAAAGAAAGCAACCAATTTGTAAATATTGTGAGATATTTAGAGCAATAAACTAAAAAATGAAGGTCAAGGCCTCTCTATTTTTCTCAGTTCACTTAAAATTTTTAGATGTTGCCAAACATCTAGAAAGCTATAACTATCATGCAAATTATATGAATTCTATTTGTTTTGTACTTTGGAATAGTTTACAAGATGAAATTGTCTCCTCATGTAGAAGTATAAGCTGCCAAATTCCTTCAGAAGTTGGTACAAGAATCAAAAGATGAACTTGTCAAATTGGAAACCAAACTTTTTGTGGTAAGAAGAGTTGATTTTGACATGAATGTCATGTTTTAACAACTTTATTAAGTAATACAATTTATTTAGTTATTTGACAATTTGGTGATTTGTGTGTAGATATGCCACCATATGAAACTGAGTGGAAAAGAGCACTCCTTACCTTATCAAGTAATATCCAAGTAAGATGTTATAAAAAATAACTTGTTCTTTTAGTGAAGCTGGTCAACCTACTCATGCTTTTCCATGCTTAATTTTTTCCTTTTGGATTGAGCTACTTATGATAAATTTTTAACTTTCCTTGCAACCTGTGTATTACCCTCTCAAGTTTTTAACTTGTTAAAAGCAATCTCTTATAAAAGGATATAAAATTCCTTAGTACTTTAGATTTTCCTTTATGCTAAGGGAGGCATCTAACTATTGTTTATATAATTCAGCTTTATTTGAGAGTAAGCATATTTAATCTCTATGTGGTAGATTCAGACACTAAAATAAAGTATTTGACCTTATTAGGAAAAATAAAGCAAAAATGTAAAAGTGCATCACATTTTTGTTGAAAGTGATCCCATATCCTTTGTGATACCTACCCTCTAGCAACTTGACTATCCTTTGTCTTTTAGGTTATGCATGAGTTTATTCATTTGATTTCAATGGCCTTGCATAACACTTGAAGAAATTAATTGTGGTAGTTGCTTGAGATATTGTCCATGCACTCCTTAATACAATTGTAGGTTGTCCTCTTTTGAATCTTTGTGATATGGAAATATTTATTAGTTTACCATACTGCTATGAATAAAATGAATGCTTGACAAGATTTATGATATTTTAAAATCCCTCTTGATTGCTTAGTTACTTTTCTTTATGTATCTTTTAAAGTTCATCATACTACCCTGTCACTGTTATTATTAATTTCAATGCCCCCTTCATGGTTATGACATGGAATAATCATTGTTTATTTGAATAGTCATGACTGTGATCTCCTTTTGGGAATCTATAGTAAAGTTTCATGCCTTTCTTTGAAGTCCATTTCCTTAAATCTTTTATCTTTGCTCGTTGCTCCTTACCTCTATAGTATCCCTATATTTCATATACATAATAATAACAATTATGGTGATAAGTAGTGGACATGGGTATAACATAAAGCATCATAGAAATGTAGTTTATATATGCATATATAATACCCCAAGATACTAATATTGTAGCACTAGTCAAAGAATCATCATCAAACTATGTTTGTTGATCAAATACAATGAAAAATAAAATATATTAAAATATTAAACATTGAACTTTTCTATCTACTCCACTGTAAATAATAAAGACATACAACACTCAAATTGGAAGGAAATTTCTATAGTCTTTATTATGTACAGTGGAGTAGATAGAAAATATCACTGTTTTATATTTTACTATATTTTATTTTGCGAATAGCATTGGGCAGTAAACTAGCCAATACACTGTCAAACATAATGATTGGACCCTATGAATATATAGGTTATCAATCTATAATCAATTCACATGAGAAATCATACTGACCAATAGTATCAATGAAACTTTGATACTATATAACAATGACTAGTCTCAGTTTGATGACATTTCAAGACCAATGCATGAATATCATTTGGGCCTCATGGCATTGAACATTGTTTTCATTCAGCCATGATATAATGTTCTTACAGGAAGCACAATACTAGTACAATTGAATGTATCAGAGGAAATAGGAGTTAGAGTAGATAAAAAGAGAACTAAAATATTATAGTGTAACCTTATTATTATATAAATAAACAGAAAAATAGTAAGAGTAGGAACCCCAAATATCATGTTCATTGTCTATGTGAATATGTGTGGAATAGAGTGACCCATTATCTATTTCAATTGCTGATAAGGTTATGGTTTATTCTTATTCTCCTTTGCATAGTATAATCTCTAACCAATTTTTGATATTTAGCTTAAAAGTCAAGATAGTATTCCATACTGATTCTATGTCAATAGGAGGGAGGAAGTTGTATATGGATTATAGAATAAACATTGTAACCAAAGACATGAATTACATGGATGGAAGAAAATTCAATACAAATGGCAATAGATTTGACATATAAAACCAGAGGATGGCCCTATGATATTTTGAAGCACTATTGTAATGGTGAAGTCAATTTAGATAGAGGCTTGCTTCATAAGTAGATGGAAGTGTACGAGACATTTGAAGTTGCTTGTGAGAACAAGATTTAGATTAACCTACAAAACTAGGCAAATGAAGTGTTGTCCTTACAAAATAATTTTGTCGAGAGTGTGGAAGTGAAGGTCTACACAAGATTGTTTGTATGTATTGGATTCAACATAAATATGTTAGGATCCGTCTCAGCAATCATTTTAGTCTTTCAAAATGATATCATCCTTATTCATCCATACAATATTTTTTGTCAAATGGATGTAATCATTAAGGAAGACCCTTTCATTATTCCCTTAATGGTTTGAACTTTCAAGGAGGCCATCTAATGGTGTTGCCTATTGATATCCAAAGCAGGGATGTGAATAAGACTGATTACTATGCAGGCTATATTGTAGATAAAATTCACAAATCTTTTAACTTTATCAAGGAATATAATAGGGTGGTCCACTTCAAATGAAACTCTTTATTATGCCATACTATTTTATTTCCAAAATTCATTTGTAAAGTCAGATTTGTACTTCCAGGTTTGAAAATCATATTTCAAAGCAACATCTCATCAGATTTCATTTTTAGACTTGTGCATTTTCATAATTTCATTTCCAGATTTTGTTGTGCAAGTTCAATATTCTGATTTTAGGAGTCTAACAGTTGGAAATCATAGTAAAATCCAAATTTAATAATTTCTAGAATTAGCATTTTAAAGTATTTTTTGGGGTCATTAACTTCAGACTATCTTCTCTTTTGCAAGGGTGGTTGCATGCCAATTTTTTTTGGTGTAAAATATCATAATTATTAGATTTTGTTACCTATCTATGATTTAAAATTATTGGAGTGCGAGTTTGATATATTTTGAAGATCTAAATATTCAAGCTTGGTAAAGAAAAATCATGTCAGATAATATTAGTCCAGAATAAAATGAAGAGTTACTTGATAGATTGTGGGCTAGATTGAAAAGAAAGGGTGATGGGAAATGTTATTTTCCTTGCAATAATTGCAAGGGCTTAAAGACAAGAAGACTTTTAATCACAAAAATTGAGAAACATTTTAGGCAGCATGGTCACGTTGAAGGGGGGCATGGTTATCGTCCATTGGTAAGTTGTTCATTATATGTGTTAATATTGATTGAATTTGTAAATGTTTATATTGTTTTAACATTTTATATATATATAAAATCACTTGATCATGATCATGGTTTATTTGTGTCTGTCATTATTATAAAGGTGGGGCACCCTAGGGCACATGATATGGATTATCACGGCCCAAAGAATGTGGTTTTGCAAGTGGAAGAACATGGAGCTATGAATATCGAAGATGAAGTTAATGATCCTATGGAAGAAGATGATCATGTTCCAGAAAACATAGTTGAAGATGATGCTAAAAATACATTGATCCATGACACATTTAGTGGCACAACTGATCATGTTGATCGAGATGACTTGATGATGTTCATGATTTACCTATACTTCAGAAGGCATACGAGTCCCTTTATGAAGGCTCCCAAACAACTCTTCTCTCTATTGTATTGTTGCTGGTGAACTTGAAGGTTATGAATGGTTTATCCAACATAGAAATCTCATGGATGTTAAGGTATGTCATATATGTCATCTATTTTCATCTATTATAATTGTTGTTAGTTCATCACTACTAAATAAAGGATGAAATATGTACCATTAATATTCTTTAAATTGACATTATTTTTGTTGTAGATTGATTGGTGAATTTTTGTTACCACCATCAAATATTTTACCTCGCTCATACCGATATTTATCTGGCATTATGAAATATATTGGAATGGAGTATCAAGCAATAGATGCATGTCCCAATGATCATATATATATCATAAACAACATGAATTTGCAGCAGAATGCCAAAAATGTCATATCAATAGATATCAAACATATCAATTAACAAAAAAGGTGTCTCGCAAGGTTCTTCGTTATATTCCCATTATTCCACGTATGCAACAATTATTTAGGTGCAAAAGCTTAGCGCAATTTATGGATTACCATGCACAGAATAGAAGTGGAGATGAAATTCTTTGAATGCCTGTGGATTGTTGTGCATTTAGGGACATGGAGGAAAAATGGCCACACTTTAAAGAAGAACCTCGTAATCTTAGGCTTTCATTGGCAGCGGACGGTCTCAATCCATTTGGAGAGTTGAGATCTATTTACTCAGTGTGGCCTGTTTTTGTTATCAACAATAACATTCCTCCATTGATGTCAATAAAGAGGGAGCACATAATGTTGGCAATGATTGTTCCAAGTATTTGTTTACATCAATTTTATTTAACGTAGTAGCATCTCATTTGTCTTAATTGTTGCATAGTGACATATTTTTTTCATTTAATAGTCATGTACATTAATTTATATATATATTGTAGTAAAATGGTTATAATAATTATGTAATGTTTATGTTCATTCAACTAGGTAAGTACCAAGTTAAAGATATGAATGTATATATTGAGCCTCTTATCGATGAGTAACTAAAGTTATGGAATGGTGTCACTATGCATGACGTATCTAGACTAATAGGACAAAGACAATTTCAATTCCATGCAATTCAATTCCAGGGCTAACACATTTTTTTGGTATGTTATAATGTTCGACTGCATGACTTTAATGATATTTAATTTTATGAAGTAGATATCATACATGTTTCTTAAATAATCTATTCATTATATATAATTATAAAAATTGACATATTTAATCCAATTATATATGATTTGCAGGTCTTCAAACAAAGGGAAAATTTGCATATCCAATTTGTGGTCCAAAGATGAAATCTCGTCACTCAACAAGTTTAGGAAAGAAGGTGTTTGATGAGTATAGGAACTTCCTCCACATAAATCATAAGTATCAAACTACTGGAAAACATTTTTTCAATGGGAAAGAAGAGACTACATCAAAACCACGAAGAATGACACCTCGCCTATGGAAGTTGGAATATAATAGAATTAATTGTCAAGGTTATACATCGGATCAAATTGTTTATCTATCATATATGATATGTTTTGAATTTATATTTTTATATTGTGTTGTGTTTACTCATGTTGTAATTGACAATGATTGTCGTTGTTAATTTGTTTAACTTATATGCTTCATGAAGGTCGTCAAGGCATTAATGGTCGGCTTCCATAGGGACTGAAAATTTATCCTAGACAATTTAGTAGGTTTCCCTACTATGAGTAGCTACAAATTGTGCATTTGTTTGATATAATGCATATTGGAAAGAATATGATATAAACATTATGGAAAATATCGGATGGAAGGCATGACAGAAAAAATTGTCAAAATTTGTAGTGACATTCAGGAAGCCAATCATGTAATGAAAAATGTCATTCAATTAAATAGCGATGGAGACCAAATTAATATAAGTGCCCTTCCTTAGTTATTAACAGAGTAGCAAAGAATTGCTATAAAAGAAGTCATACGAAAAATTTGATTTTCCACAGGATTTGCTGCGAACATAAACAATATCATAACAAAGAAAGGTGAATTTGGGTTAGGGATGAAGACGCATGATTGGCATACCTTCATTAAGGTAATTTTTTTGGTATATTATATATATATTTGTATACTGCATATAATTTTTAGTGTATTATGTTTACTACTTTTGGAAAAATAATGAAAAGATCATTTTATAATTGTTGCAGTGTGTTCTACCTCTATCTCTCCCAGACAACTTCGACAACAATGTCAAGCAAGTTATATATGATCTTGGAAAATACATGAGGTAAGTAGCGATATTTGTTCAATTCGTTGTATATTTTTTTTAAATCTCGTTAATATATTTGTGCCTTGAATCACTTGTAGATGGTTGTCATCTAAAGAAATCCATAGAGAAGATATAAATTATTGGAAGATAAAAATTCCTCATCTAATGTGTGAAATGAAAAAGTGTCCACCTTCAACATTTTTCAATGCACAAGAACACTACCTCATACACCAAGTTGAGGAGATTGAATTGTGTGGACTTGTACACACAAGGTCAATTTGGATGGTTGAGAGGCACTTGAAATTTTTTAAGGCTTTGGTTAGACAAAGAGCACATCCTGAGGGTTCTATGGTGGAGGGATATATGGTATACTAGACCATGGTGTACATTACTAAATATCTTCCTAAGTTTGTAGCAAAGATCCATGTAGATCGCATTTGGGATCCCAACTCCATTAAAAAAATTCAAAGGGGAGTACCTGATGGGGAAAGGTAGATTGAGGAAAGTGACAGGTAATTAAAATATGGTCATGGAGATTAATTAGAATACATTTTACATTTGGTTTTTATGTATATTGTACTTATTTAATTATTAATCTTCAATATACATCAATTATAAATTAAGGTCGTATACCATGGTAATTAACTAATTATACGTCGTTTGTGAATTTCAATTTTTTTTGATATAGTTGGTCGAGAGTGGGATGCACTACATTTGTATGTTAGAAAAAATCTTGATTAGATGATGGTATGGATTGAATGATGTCAACAATCTGGTCACGCATTAACATGGGAAGGTGTGGCTTCATTGGTTAAAGAAGCTCATCGTAATGGAGATTCCAATGTTACACCAAGGGAAATTGATTTAGCATATGGTTTAAGAGATAAACAAGTATGTATAAATATATTAATCACCCATATTATTTAATTATTTTCAATTATATTGATGTATATATATGTTGATATTTTTTCTTTGCATACATTCGGCCAAGAATAAATATGTTTATCAATTGATGATATTGAAATAATTTTTACATGTTTGACATATTGCAGGTGAAACACCACAAGGCTATGTGGTGCAATGGTCATAAATTTTGAATCAAAATGTTGGATGACACGAAGAAAACTTGTGATTTTGGGATAACTGCAGTCTTTCAGGTGACTAATGTTTCATCTAGAAGCAACATACATCCAGAAGTCTCAAAAAATCAATACTATGGGATTTTGGATGATATAGTTGAGTGTGACTTTAAGTCCTTCAAATTAGTTATGTTCGTCATCCTATGGTTTAGGCTATGATTGAATTAAAATGATCCAGAGAAAACTGTTATTGAACATGATAATGGATTTACCATGGTTAATACAAGGTATTTTGAGCGAGCTAGAAATGAGGCCTATGTTCTTCCAAGCCAATGTGAGCAGGTATTTTATTCAGAAGTTCCAAGTAAACCGGGTTGGTCATATGTTGTTAGACATGATCCAAGAGGAAGGCCGGTAAAGTATAATGTGGTGGAAGAATAAGATACCGAAGAAATATAAGATGATTTAGATGATGATTAGGATCAACAGTTAGTTGATGATGTGCCTAACGAAGATGTCAAAGAGGAGGAACTAGATCATGATGATGTAGGAGTTAATGTTCATGAAGATGATATTCGTGTGGATGATGACATTATTGAAACTGATATCAATGATGATGATGATGATGATATGACCAATCCTTACAATGTCGAATCTAGATCGAATGATATAGACAAAGAGTTGGATGAAGAAGAAGATGAATGACATTGAAATGTGTGAGTTATGTGATTGTATTATCTATTTGATATTAATTTCTTGATAGAATTATATTTTACTTATGTGGTTACATAATTAATTCATGATGTTTTTAATTTTTATGCCATTACATATTTAATTTCATGAAGATATGTGTTAGCTTTGATTTTGAATCTTATTTGAGGGCTTAAGGCATTGATTTGAGTTAGAAAGCTTCATTTCTTTGCATACAACCCGGTTACCTTGTTTTTGAGGGTTTTGTAGTCCAATCATGATATAAAGGGGCTCTTACACTTTTTGTGATTACTGTAGCTTGTGTAAGAGTCCCCATGGATATTTTTGTAATTGTAGGATGCATGAATAGGGAGTAGGATGAGAAATAAAGAAGGTATATTTGTTGTCCTCAAGAGTTTTGTGAAGAAAAGCATGTGAAATGAGAGGTTCAAGCCTAGGTTTCAACAAAATATTTATGGGTGATCTGATATTATGAATTTTTACCCATGTATAGACCTAATGGCTTGTATGTGATTTGGTCTTGAGGTCTAGGAGGTTGTTGAAGTAGGAGATTCAATAAACCCTCATGATTTTGGTCTAAAACAAGGGTTTTTGGGTTTGGCAAGAATTTGGCTGTACAAGTGGAATCTTTTTGTGGATTTGGAGGTTTGGAGGCTGTTAGCTCTCAAAAACATAGGTAATAATAACTCAAGAGGTTTCCAATCTCTTGATACATTTTAGGGTAACAAACAAGGCCAAATGATTTGAACCTTCTTCTCTTTAGGTGTTGCCAAACCTAGGTGGGTCTACCTTTACGAACTGAGCAGACTTAAGTGATGTGATTTTGTTTAAAACAATCTATTCACAATGGCAATCTTACAGTGAATAGATATAATCCTAATAAAGTGTATGTTTAATATTAGAATATGTTCAGTTAACAAATGTAAAAAATAAAATGGACAAACAAATTTGCCAATTTAACTATATGTACATATAACTTTAAGTTATTTTTATTTTAACTAAAAAAGATGAAGTTACAACATACAAATTAAATGATATTTATGATTGTAAAATTTATGATTAAATATATCTCTTAGAATCCTTTTTGTCTCAATTTGAAAATAATTCTATATTATAGAATACATTTATTTAAATTTTAATATGAAAATAGCAAGGAAAAATCAAACAAATATCTTTATAAAAGAAGTATATTGGCGTGAAATTAAATATGATTTGTATTACAATGTAAAAACTACAAAGAATGGAAATAATTATTTCAACACATAAAATATTATATAGTAGTCAATTA
The DNA here is from genome assembly GCA_007115665.2 of Sequoiadendron giganteum. Classification (NCBI taxonomy): domain Eukaryota; kingdom Viridiplantae; phylum Streptophyta; class Pinopsida; order Cupressales; family Cupressaceae; genus Sequoiadendron; species Sequoiadendron giganteum. Next base: position 642,634,447 of record CM021100.1, read on the forward strand.
AAATGATCTAAATAGTCTAATAATTTGACCATTAGCATATAGCAATTTCTATAGAGTTGTAGATCTCTTCCATTTCAAAAACACAAAACAATATTAGGTAGATAATCAAACATCTTTCATTTCTATAGTGACTTATTTATTCTAGAGGAACTAGTATATACAAACCAACAACTACCCCTATTTTGAAGGAGTTTAGTTTTCTCCCCTTCCTGATCTCCCTAATATTCCCAGATTACTATAATTGACTGAAAGGAATTCAATTCTTCTGTAAAGAACCCAATTAATCATATCACACAGATACAACAAATGTGCACTGATAAATTGAACATATACTTGATATTTAAACTTAAATAATCAAGAAACATTAGGCTGGAGACAATCAAACAATTGCATAAATTCAACAAACAACTGATACCAGAATGGAACCATGGAATTAGAAATCTTTCATTATCTCCTTCAAAATATTATACATGCAACATGGTCCTTTTGGATATAAAAATTCTGAAATATTATGTTTCTTGCTATCTATCTTCTATTCTACTATTACCCTCTTATTCATTTATACCAAAAATGGATATTTATACATCAATCGTATGAAAGGACGCATCCTTTCAGAAATGTCTTGTGCTTGAAAAAACAATAAAATTAAAAAGTAATTAGGCTCTCTTAAGCCATAAGTGAACTTTCGATAAGTGATCCAAGTAGTCTCAATGCCCATGCATATCTACATCTCTCAATGCATTTTGGATTCTGATCTCCATTTTCACCATCTTCTCATTCCATTCACATGCTTCATCTAATGTTATATCTTTCTTGGTAGCCATCTTCAGAATCTCCTATAGAACTAACTCACTTTCATCTTTCCACCTAGTCACTTCTTTTAATCTCCCTCTATCATCAAATAATGCAGTCAATCCCTTTTTGGAGGCATCGATTAATCCCTGCTCATCCCCTCACAATTATTCAAAGAAGTTTTTATGCTTATTCATAAGATGATTTGTAGCCTCAATTGCAGCTTTATCAGGAGCATCCCTCTAGTTCATTTATTGGAGCTTCTCTAGGATCCTACCATCCATTCTTTCATGTTCTCATAATGCATCAAAGTTTTGTGAGTGTATTCCCCAAAGCTTATTCAACCAGGTTGTTAGACTGGCTTGTCTCTTCTTAATCATTGCAACAAGTGTGTTATAATTTCCTTGAGAATATGCACTCGACCCTTCCCAATGATCTTTTGTTTGTGAAATTTCACCATGGATGAGCAGCTTGGTTGACCCCATTGTAACTCCTGATAAATTTTTCAAGCACTCATTTTCTCTTAGCATTCTTTCATGGTTAGTTTTGTACATTTCCTTTTCCTTGATCAATACCTATATTTGAGCTTTGTTTAGTTTTTCTACGTTGATCCCAATCTCTATTGTCACCACAAGATCAGCCTCCCCAACTTTTAGGGTCATAACATGCCCGAATGCCTTCTCAATATCAATGAAAACCAATTTCCTATGAGGTGGATACAAGGCCCAAATCATTAATGACTCTTCATCTAGATTGTACTTTGATCCTGCATTAACCTCTGTCACCTTTTTCGAGCTGAGCTTGTGTGTAGCATTACTGTTTTTTAGGAAACTGTCAAAGACTAGTGCAGAATTGAGATTAATCTTGGAAAAATCATGACACCAACACTTTCTAGCATTTCCCTTCCCTTTTCAGGGGTCATACCTGCCATCTCTCTTTCCACATCTGTTTTTAAATTACTCAACAACTGCTCTTCATTACCTAGTGTGACATTGTCAACCAGTTCTCTTATCTCTTTTCCCTTTTGTCTACATAGGAATTTCTTAAATTCTGGAGATTTTATAAATTCATCATCTACTACAAAGGGCTTATATTCTACATGCCTTGCATCTGTATCTACACTTTCTTCAATATTCAAATCTTTGGCAGGATAGGCATAATCCTGAGTTCTCAACCTTGACATCTTGTTAGGTAGATGTTGTGGTACATTAGCCTCAAATGTCTCTTCTCTGAGAGACAATAGATCTATATCTTGCAACTCTTGATTATGTTTTTCAACCACAATTTATGCTTCCTTTTCCTCCAAGTTCCTAATCATATCATCAAATTGGTAGGGCACATGGTGATACCCTCCAAAGTTTATCCTTTGTTTAGTAGAATTGATATACCCTTCTAGATCAAAATTTTTTCTTAGTGGTCCTCTTTTCATGTAGTAAAATCATCGAAGCATAGTGTAATGGGCATAAAATCCCGTTTTCCAAAATAACTTAAATTTATAACACTAGAAAAATCCATTTTCCTAACAACTTCCAAGTATGCAATCCTGTTGGGAACCGTTTTAGGAAAAATGAATGGGGCATCTTTAAATCCATAAACCCTAATCATGGTAGAATTCACCAAACAATACCAATCCCCCCGATTGTGGCTAATTGGTCCATTGAAATCTTTGGGCTTGAGAAACCTCTTTATCTCATTAGACAAAGAATAAGCACATGGATGACTATAAAACTTGTACAATGGTTTCACAAAATTTTCTTCAAAGCATACAAAACTAGAGTTAGCAAACCTATTGTCCCAAACAACAGTCCATGATTGAATAGGTAATGACATGCCTTCCTTATCAAACTATGAAATTCTCATCTCTTGAGGCCACAACCCTAGTTCTTGTCTGAAGTACAACACTATGTGCATCAACAATGAGTAATTCTTGAGGTGTAAGATAGAGGCTCCACCTTTTACTACCATCAACCTAGAATCGAGCCCTTTAAAAATATACGAGGCATAATCAAAAGGTCTAGAGTTGTGATACTGAATATCTGCTGAAATTACCATGGGCACAATTTCCATATACTTAGGGACTTCCATTCCCAATACTTGACCCACCGATAAATAAGTGTATTTCATATAGGGCTCAAAAATATCTACATGGAATGGGGGTCCTTCACTATCTTCTAGCAGAATTGGTTTACCACCATGTCTAATTATGTGCAAGGGCAATCTCCAAACCTTGTAAATGGTGTCCATCCTTCCGAATTATTTTTCCAGCTCTTCACATATAATATTTTCATTGCATACCCCTTCCAATTTAAAGACTTCACCTATTGCATCCTCTGATATGTGTATCAATGGTTTCCCAAATAGGTCACAGATAGCTTTAAGTCTTGAATTATAATGAGTGGCCAATAATTTCACTAATTTAGCATCGACAAAAACATTAGGGCAAACTAAATTTCATAGATTAAGCCTCCACAAGTTACATACTGATTCAAAGTGATTCCTCTGACAGTAATGAAAGCTAAACACTTCATAACCTCTTATTGGAGTCCAAATATCTCCTATGAGCTTAAATTTATCATCTAGTTTATCCACTTCTGCCCTAAGTTGTGTAGAGCGTCTGGCTTTGGGTCCACAGCCAAGTAGTTGGTCGATAAGATCTTGATTCAGCTTATGCTCAGTACCCTCTGGCTGAATTTCAGTTTTTTGCTTTTTCCCTTTCAACTGACCACTGTCCCCATAATTTCTACCCTTTTATTTTCCTAAACTAGTGGCTTCCATTCTTCAAAATTGCAAATTCAAGGTATGAAGAACTTACTATTTTTTTTGTGAGATTTTGAACTGAGAGAATACTGTGGTCCTTTGCTCGCTCCTTTGCTTCTTCCACTGTCAATTATGCAATGATGTTTTCAATTGAATTCGTCTTGATTCCTGAAATTACTTATGCTCTATGACACCATTAATGTTTTAGCTAAAAAATGAGTGTATCTAGTTTTTTTAAACTCTCACTATTACATGATGTAATTTTTTGGCCAGACATTTTCAAAACTCGGGCGATCCTTTTGTTCGAGCCTTCACCAACGTTCATTAAACACCCGCTAGGAAATCTCAAATTTTCCCCGACACCTTAAGTCTTCCCAATAGTTACCCTTTCGGTCTTAAATATATTGTTACAAATCCCACCAAAGCAACCTATCGTTGTGACTTTAGCAAGTCGGGTAGACAATCCTCATCTTACTCTAGAGATGTGTATCTCACTGAGATATTTCCTTCGTAAATTTTGATTGCTGAGACATAACGATTTTCTTTCTGATGGAACTGCACTTGTTGTGACCTTCTCATCTCTCCCCACTGAAGTTTGTCTCACCAATGAATTTCTTCATCGGCGAAACCATGAACCATGTCCTTCTGATAATCATTCTCTCTAGACATGTTGCCAAGTCCAATCCTATCGGTGTATCATGGAAGGTCGGTAGGACTCCTTGAATTATTCCCAGTAACATTGTCCCATCGACATAATCCTCCTTTGTTTTATTGGCAAGACTGGATGAATGTCTCGGTCTGACTTTAGGAACCTTACTTCAATGACTCTAGTTTGGCTGATATATTTCGTTGTGCTTCGAGTGATAAGACATATGTAAGTTCGATATGACTTCATACCATCACGTCGATGCTCATTATCTTGCCGATAGAGACTATGAACTATATTTTCTTGATATATATCCTCAAATGATATTTCATTGGTATGACATTCCCGACCTCTTTCCGATATCGATATGTAAGCTATTGCTTGTTGTCGGCCTAGGCGATGTCCCCTTGTCCATTTAATAACTTTTTATGTTTGCAGGGAACAATTTTAAATGACCATCAATCAACCGTCAGTTGATCTCAACTGTTCCTCACAATCCCATGATGACCCCACCATAGAGTCTCAATTGATTGTGATATCATGAGCAAGTGCCATGTGTCTCAGCTAGCGATGCCGAAAAGATAATAAAATTTCTTTAATATATCTATCGGGTTTTAATGTGTTATATGGTAGGTTACTAAAGTGGCTACGAGATGCGCGTGCTCAAAATGAATGGAGATGTTATAATCTTGATGAAAAAGTTGCTCAACAATTATGTTCAACACTAGTGACTGTCTTGAGCGAAGATGATTGCCGATGGTGGAGATCAACGATTGTCCGCCATCGCGTGATCAGAAGATGCAAGGTGTTTACTGATCACGATATCATGGGCGTGTGCCACATGTATTTCTTTGGTGATGCATAATGTGGTGGGCCCTTGGTGCTAGGATGGAGATTATGTCAGGATTTTTTAAGGAAGCCATTCGATGATCTGACAAAAGTGAATGATCGACGGTTGGAATTTGAATTCACATCAAATGTGATTGGAGCCATTGGTGCAGCATGCAAGTAAGCTTTAATGGCATACGAGACGTCTACTGGCTCAATTTGATCAACATAAAGTGATTTTATTTCACTCTATTTTCTCAAAAAGTATTCAAGCACCTTTGCGAAATCATTTTGAGAGCCAAGGATGAAGTTACAAGCTATCACAACAAGGATTTGGTCTTCTACAGAGAATAAACGCCATGAGTTGTTTTATGTGCTTCCTGGTAAATTTAATTGAGTTTTTGAGAAGAATTGTGGTGTTCTTTTTTCCAAAGCTTGTTGATAGTTGTTTTAGGGCTATTGGTTAGTTCAATTGTAAGAAATTGCAAGGTTTTACTATAATTTCATTTTCTGTAGAGCCCTAGTATGTTCAAGATTTGAAATTTTAAGGAAAAACTAGTTTACTTGAGATGGCACCGCCAAAGAAGCATTCTGGCCATGTTGATTATTTTAAGAGGAATTTGTATGATGATTTCCAGTATCAACTCTCATTGTCAACAAATTGTAAGAGGGGTTTGGTTTTGATGCATGGAAGAACTCTAGGTGAAGGATTAGTATGCAAGAATTCCAACATTGCATATGCTAAGGTTCCCATGATTGGTCTGGAGATGTTTAGGTTGTGGTATGGACAGCAGAATTTGGTTCACCCTTTCTCAAATGGTTGGAGATATGACATGGGGAAACTGGTGGTGCCAAATGTGTTCCCTAATGTGGATTTGCTTAGGGTAGTGGCAACACATTATGACCCTATTACGAGAGTGATAAGAAATAATGATGGAGGGATTTTATTAAGTATAAACATGGAATAAATTCAACAAGTTTTTGACCTGAGTGAACCTAGTCCATTCTTGATTTAGATAAATCTTGAGGAGATGAAGCAGGAGTATGCAAAGTCAAAGTCACTTTTCAAGTTGAAGTTGCTTCCTCCTCATTTGGAAAGCACAGGTAGTTCAAGGATTTATATCAGTCCAAGTGACCAAGATCCTTTTAGGCTAATTTGTTTTGCAAACCATTTCTTGGCTACCTTTTATTCATTGTGCCAAATTTTGGGTTTTAACCCTAACACAGTAATGCCAATTTCCTATATGTTTATGGGGGTGCAAATACAACACCCTAATTTCTCTGTGGTTTATGATTTTGCATCTTTTCTGGCAGAGAAGATACATGAAGGGCTGTTAAAGTTGCATGTAGGGGATGCAGGCACTCCATTCTTTTGGTATTCCCTGCTAATGTACATGTTCTTGTACAAGAATGTTGAATTCTTCTCAGAGAAGATGGAGTTGAGGCAAGAGGTAAATGGAGAAAGATTACCGGTGCAGGCTCAGACTGCAGATTTATCATACAATAGGAAGAGTGTGAGTTTTGTGCAATTTGACAATTGCTTTGCTTCCAGACTCAAGGCTTGGTTGACAGTAAATGTACCTAGGATCCCTGAGGATTTACATGAATTTCTCAGACCACAGGGGAGGAAGCCAGATTTAAAAGTTTTTCACAACTGGGGTGACATTATCTTGTACCCAGTCAGCATTGTTTTAAGGGTGTATGGCTTCCAAGGAACTCCACATATCCTCCCATTCAATGTGCCAGCAAGAGTGGGGTTTGCTGAGGTTATGTGGAAAATAGGTTGTATTCATGAAGACAACCTAATAGGGAAGGGAAAAGGAACTATTTTCCCTAATTATACTGTTGTGTTTGATTTTGTGTTCTCGAAGGGAGGATGGGTCCACTTTGGGAGGTTTTTTGATGATTTTCATTTAAGGTGTGGTCCCAGGTGACAACATGACCCTGAGGGATTCTTTTCCCTTTTTAGACAATGGATAAAAGGTGGCATGTTTGCACATGATTTCAATTTTCCTGAGGATCTGATCAGGAATGAATTTGATTTTAACAAGAAGGAATTGAATAAGGAAAAATGGATAGCATATGAGAAGTTATTGGCCATTGTGCATAAAATGGATCCCAAATATGATCCATTAATGGAATTCACCCCATTCCATAATAAAATTGATTTCTTGATGGACAAATTTAAGGAGATCAAGGGTTTTTTGATGACAAAGAAGGTCAACTTGGAGTTGGACTTCGACATACAAAATCCAGATGTGAGGCCTACTAAAACAAGGCCAACATATCAGCCCACAGTGAATTGGCCTCTTTATAAGAGATAGAGGAGTCACAGTAGTGATGATGAGGAGGAAGATAAGAAAGGAAAAAAAATCATGAAGGCATAAGAACAACCAAGTCCGAAGATCAAAGCACTTGGAGGAATAAAGATCATTGATTTGGACTCATCACCACAAGATAATCCTACACTACCACCATCAGAGCCAAGCCCTAAGAGGCAAAGAGTTGAAGAGGCACAAGAGACTCTGATGGATGAAATCATTGTCACAGACCAAGATATGCAGGTTGGCATTCCTTCCCCTCCTAGGTCAACTCAATTGATTTTGTCTAATATGGATGTGAAGGGACAATGTGTGCAAGATACTAGGATGGAGGCATGCAAGGCATTTTTAGATGATGATGCATTTGTTAAAACTCCATTTTTCTTACAACTAGTATGGAGAATGAGACTAGAAGAATATCAGGACAAATGCAAAAGGAGAAGAGAGTTGAAACCTGATAGGTCTAACCAAGAGAATGATGATGAAGTAAAGGCTGAATTGATGGAATAATTCAAGAGAATCACTCTTGAGGAGGGGAGGAAATTAGAAACTGAGGCTGGTGTGCTAATTTTTCCTGAATGGGATATAACAGATGTAGTAACATTTAATGCTATTTTAAAATCCAAGCATCCCATGCAAAATTTTGAGGAAGAGGTCAAGGCAGCACTGCAAGATTCTGCCTTTAGTGAGGAGTATGAGACCCTAGCAATTTGGGCATTGGCACCTTAGGGAAGAAAGCCTAATATTAGTGACATTAGCCCAAGCCTAACGGAAGGGTTAATAATAAAGAGAGCCTCGAAAACCTCAACTACAGAGGCTACAAACCTAACTGTGAATGTGGTCAAATTGGCCTAGAAGACTGCTAAGAGGGAAGAAGCAGAAAAGAAGAGCTTAATGGAGAAATACAATATTATAATTGGAGAATACAACAAGGTGCAACAAAGGAATGTTGAGCTGAAAATTGAGGTGGATAGATTAAAGTATAGGCAAGTTGGGGAGTCCTCAAGTTCTCTTGGTATCATGACACTGCCTTCCACATCAGGATCAATACCTCCTACTTCTCCAATTGTTTCTACTCTGGGGTCCCCCATCCAAACTCCTTCTCTCAGTTCTACATTAGAGCCAGTTGAAGAAGAGATTGAATACTTTGTGGATCCTACTAAGAAGCAGTTGCTAAATAAGATTACAAAGTTACAGGCAACTTTAAAGGCAAGTGAGGAGGGAGCACTTGTAAAGCAGAGTGAAGTTGTTGACATAATTTTGAACTGGTTAGATTGGTTTAAATTTAGACTGTTTAAAGTATTGAATGTTTGAAGCTATGGCCTGTATTTTGGAGGATCCGTACATACAATATATGGTTTTTTGGTTCTTGGTGGAATTGGTGAAATTAGCTTAATCGGTTGTACTTTGGATCTATAAGTATAAATACAATATAATCCTTACGTATCAAAAAAAAATTATAAGAAAGAATTAAATAATTATTATTTAAACATAAAATTTATATAATACTTAATATGTATATAATTTATGTTAATATATATTATTAATGCATTACACATATTTTCTTAGAAAGTTAATCAAGGTGGAAAATTATATTTAAACAAATGCTTATATTATTATTTTACTTTCAACTTCCTTCACCCCTAGTTTTACTTGAAAACCTTGCTCTGCTTTGTATAGCATGTTGCTTGAAAAGAGAGATGCAATGGATTGCTAACAATAATAGACTGTTAAATGTATCATAAATTTTTTTATGGGGAAGAAAATTGGTTGGATTTCACTACAGGAGGATTGCGAAATTTGGAAGGAAGGCGTCCTTTTCGATTTCTTATTTTCATTAGCAATCAGTGCTCATTTTTTTAGGAGAATTTTGTGGAGCTGGTGTCCCCATGTATATTTGATTTTGCTGCTTAGTTTTAAATAGTCATTTTAAATTATTTTTTCCTCTATTAAAATAAGAACATAATTCAACTGTATATTCTTATATTTAATTATCAATCCTTGCCACTAATTTTTATGAACTGTATATTTTTATATTTAATTACCATTTGTTGCTATGTTAATTTTGACAAAGAATTATTGGCATGGAATTGAAATATGTTATTATTGACTAAGAATTAACAAATGAAGACATTCAGATCTGTTATAATTCTCTCAATCTGTATAGACAAGAAAGGATGCTAGAAGAATTTGCATTCAATTTTACACTAATTATCTATGTTGCACAGTTATAAATAAACATACAAATAAAGATAAAAAATAGTTCAAATAGTTATTAAGTTCAAACAATTATAAATAAAGTTAAAAAACAAATCTATGTTGCAATTAAATTCTTTAAAAATGGGTAGATTCAGGGCAAGATCTATATTTCAAAAGAACTATAATAAAATGTATACTTTCAATAAGACTTAAAATTTAATTTTCTATATAGAAATATGTATCTTGTTGTTGCATTGTATCATTGTAGGAAAAAATTAGAGGGAAAATTTAGAAGGAGGAATTGGAGGTAAATAAAAAGGAGGGAAGGAAATTTGTAAAGCCACATGGCATTTTTCACAATAAATAGTTGCTGCTTATTTTTCACTCATATACACAAACACTCCCTATTCCCCTTCTCTATCTCTCTCCCTCTCTCTCTTTCTCTCACTCTTGACCCCTCTATCCATATCTCTATATTACCCCCTCTCTCCTCTTTATCTATTGAGCCATCTCTTCCTCTCTCCCCATATCTCTCTCCATATCCATATCTTTCTCTACCTCTACCTCTACCTCTATCTCCCTATCACGCTTTCTCCTTCCCTATCCCTCTCTATCTCTCTATATCACCCTCTATCTATATTTATATCTTAGTCTTCCTCTCTATCTTTGTGTTTCTCATTATTTATCAATGTATCCTCCTCTTTCTCCCCTATATCTCTCTATCTCTGTCTACACTTCTCTCTCTATTTATGCATATCTCTCTCTCTCTCTCTTTCACTCATATACACAAATGCTCCCTATTCCCCTTCTCTATCTCTCTCCCTCTCTCTCTTTCTCACTCTTGAACCCTCTATCCATATCTCTATATTACTCCCTCTCTCCTCTCTATCTATTGAGTCATCTCTTCCTCTCTCCCCATATCTCTCTCCATATCCATATCTTTCTCTACCTCCACCTCTACCTCTATCTCCCTATCTCACTTTCTCCTTCCCTATCCCTCTCTATCTCTCTATATCACCCTCTATCTATATTTATATCTCAGTCTTCCTCTCTATCTCTGTGTTTCTCATTATTTCTCAATTTATCTTCCTCTCTCCCCTATATCTCTCTATCTTTGTCTATGCTTCTCTCTCTATTTATGCATATCTATCTTTGTCTCTATCTCTCTCTTTCACTCATATACATAAACACTCCCTATTCCCCTTCTCTATCTCTCTCCCTCTCTCTCTTTCTCTCACTCTTGACCCCTCTATCCATATCTCTATATTACTCCCTCTCTCCTCTCTATCTATTGAGCCATCTCTTCCTCTCTCCCCATATCTCTCTCTCCATATCCATATCTTTCTCTATCTCTAACTCTACCTCTATATCCCTATCTCTCTTTCTCCTTCCCTATCCCTCTCTATATCTCTCTATATCACCCTCTATCTATATTTATATCTCATTCATCCTCTCTATCTCTGTGTTTCTCATTATTTCTCAATTTATCTTCCTCTCTCTCCTCTATATCTCTCTATCTTTGTCTACTCTTCTCTCTCTATTTATGCATATCTATCTTTATCTCTATCTCTCTCTTTCACTCATATACACAAACACCCCCTATTCCCATTCTCTATCTCTCTCCCTCTCTCTTTCTCTCACTCTTGACCCCTCTATCCATATCTCTATATTACTCCCTCTCTCCTCTCTATTTATTGAGCCATCTCTTCCTCTCTCCCCATATCTCTCTCTCCATATCCATATCTTTCTCTACCTCTACCTCTACCTCTACCTCTACCTATATCTCCCTATCTCACTTTCTCCTTCCCTATCCCTCTCTATCTCTCTATATCACCCTCTATCTATATTTATATCTCAATCTTCCTCTCCATCTCTGTGTTTCTCATTATTTCTCAATTTATCTTCCTCTCTCTCCCCTATATGTCTCTATCTTTGTCTACGCTTATCTCTCTATTTATGCATATCTATCTTTGTATCTATCTATCTCTTTCACTCATATACAAAAACACTCCCTATTACCCTTCTCTATCTCTCTCCCTCTCTCTCTTTCTCTCACTCTTGACCCCTCTATCCATATCTCGATATTACTCCCTCTCTCCTCTCTATCTATTGAGCCATATCTTCCTCACTCCCCATATCTCTCTCTCCGTATCCATATCTACCTCTACCTCTACCTCCCTATCTCGCTTTCTCCTTCCCTATCCCTCTCTATCTCTCTATATCATCCTCTATCTATATTTCTATCTCAGTCTTCCTCTCTATCTCTATCTCATTACCCCTCTCTTGATCTCCCCCCTCTTTCTCTCCCTCTTTATATCCCTATCTCTCCCTCTTCCTCTCTTCCTGTTGCAAAATTAATATGATTCGAGTAATGGAGCTTGATTATCTTCCTAATTCAAAGGTTTTGTAAGGGGATGCATAGTTGGTTTGAACTTATCATTTCTCCATTGAGACATTTCAGCATACCCATTGCACACCAATGTGCAATTGCTAATTATTTGTTACTTTTAAATTTTTTGTTTGTTTTTAATCTCTTTTCAATTTTCTTGTTAATTTATTTAAATTTATGCATTTTTTTATATATTCTTATTTGTAATTTTATATTTTCGTACAATTTATTTTCTGATTAATTATTTATAATTTATAATTTATATGTAAACATATAATTTATAAATTTTATGTTTACTTATAAATTATAATTTATATACTTATAATCTCTTTATAATTTATTCTCTTTTAAATTTGTTATAATTTAAAAACATATTTATTATTTGGTTATTTTCTCTTTATATATTATATATTTTAATTTATTTTGTTTATTGTTAAGATTATATGTTTATTTTCTTGTTATTTATAATATTTTTTGTTTATTTTTAAATTTTATGCCTATTATTTTTTTGTTTGTTTATGCCTAATTTATTGTTATGTTTTTTATAAAAAAAATAAAAATTTAACTTTGGATTTTTAATATTTTATTTTTTGGTTCATTTAATTTTTACTATAGAGGGGATTTTAAAACAACTTATGCCCATCAATTCATCTAAGTCAGGCCCCTTTTGATTTAATGTTTTAATTCTTTCACCTGACTTTATTTTTCCCTATTCTAAGTTGGCCCCATGCCCCCATGTTTAAAAACAACTTAAGCCATTGTTTGTCATTGGCCTAGGTGATGTCCCCTTATGCCTTTAATATATTTTTTTATATTGTGTAGGGAATAACTTTTAATGACCATTGATCAACCATCGTTTGATCACAGCTATTCTCCACCATCCTGCGATGACCCCACCACATAGACTCAACCAATTGCGATATCACAGGCAAGCACCACGTGTCTCATCTAGCAATTCCAAAGGGATGATGAAAGTGCTTTAATATATCTGTTGGGTTTTAATATGTTATATAGTAGGTTACTAAAGTGGTTACAATATGCACGTGCTTCAAAGCAATGGCGATGTTATAATCTGGATGGAAAAGGTGCTTGATGGTTAGTGACAAGGCTGGCGACTATGTTGAGTGAATAGGATTGTCGATGGTTGAAATCTACGATTGCCCGCCATCACGTGATCAAAAGTTGTGAGGTCTTTATTGACCGCGATATCATGGGTGAGCACCACGTGGATTTATTTGGCGATGCATAATATGGTGGTCCCTTGTTGTCGTGATGGAGATTGTGTCATCTTGTTTTGGAAACTATTCGATGATTTGACAGAAGTGAAAGATTGATGGCTGATATAATAGGCTTGGCTTGCTTTATATTCACTACTCTAAATGGTGCCATAATTTTAAATTTAATTAACATACTCTAAAACCTAACAAAACCAGGTTGTAGCTCATCAAATTTGAGAAGTGAAAGGTCAATACCAACACTGAGGAAGAGTTTGGAAGAGTGAAAACAAGGTCTCTACCAGTGCCGAGGAAGAGTTTGGAGTTAAAACAAGGTCAATACCAGCACCGACGAAGAGTTTGGAGGAGTGAAAACAAGGTCAATACCAGCACCGAGGAAGAGTATGGAGGAGTGAAAACAAGGTCAATACCAGCACCGAGGAAGATTATGGAGGAGTGAAAACAAGGTCAATACTAGCACTGAGGAAGAGTTTGGAGTTAAAACAAGGTCAATACCAGCTCCGACGAAGAGTTTGGAGGAGTGTAAACAAGGTCAATACCAGCGCCAAGGAAGAGTATGGAGGAGTGAAAACAAGGTCAAACCATCACCGAGGACAAGGTTGAGGGCACTGAGGGAAAATCGACGACCAAGGGACAATGAGTACTGTAAGTTTGGCACCCCCATTCTCTTTAATCTGCAATTTTTATGCCTAGTTTCCAAAGATATTCTTGTACATTGGCACACCCATTCTCATAAAATGGTATAAGATAAGACAATAAATAAAATAGCTTAGTCTTTCACATTTTTATCGACTAGCCTCAGGTCTTGGCGAAACTCCCATAATCTACCCACATCTTGGTTGTTGGTGGGAACATGTTATTCTTTGTTGTATGACCTACCTCAAATCTTATGTCCACAAATTTGCTAAAGCAATAAACAATAAGAAAAAATTCAAAGGTACAACTAAAAAAGGGTTATTTCGTTTTGGCCTCATCCACCTCTTATATTTCAACATAGCATGGAATTATGCTTACATAGCATAAACTCAAACAAATGGAATTTTATAGGGGCAAAGGAGCCCAAGTATATGCTAGGCTAAGATAGATCTAATGAATGGAAATAGAGGCATACAGTTCTTCTTTAATACCTCCACCACAAACATATGTAAGGAAAGGTCTCCTCTCTTCTTGGTAGTGATAACCTCCTCCACACACAACCCTTAAAATTATGAATAGAGGAAAATAATCTTTGAAGAACTCAAAGTTTATTCTCTCTTACCTGATGCAATTATTCATTATATCCTTACAAACATTTATAGTGATTACTAGAGGCACATAGACCAATTCTTCATAATAGAAGAATTTGATCATACTTTTCTAATGATGGCATTATGAGAAAACATTAGGTTAAATGAATAATTCCTAGCTAAGTTCTTTAAATCATGTCTAGCCGTATAAGAGAAGACCACTGCTATGTGTACTTGGATACCATGGAGAAAGGCTCTTTGGGCTCTTTCATCAATCAAGGTCTTGTTAAATGTTGACACCTAAAAGTGAGAATGAAGAATCTTTCCTAGGATGGTGGCCAATTATGCTTCTCAACACCTAGATTAAAAATTCCTTTTCAATATCATTGCCATCACAATTAAACCTATTGCTTGAGATATAGTCATACAGGTAAAAAAATTGGCTTTCTTGATAGTAGATACATTCTAGACAATTCAATCCTTGCATTGGAGATTGTTGAATGGGCCCAACAAACTACTCATGATGCCCTTACAATTAAGTTAAAATATTGACAAGGCATATGATTGCATCAAATGTCCTTTCATTCAAAAATGATGCCATGTCAAGACTTTCAAATGAAGGTATTTTTTATTTTAAATATTTTATGTCCAAAATGCTTTATAAAAGGAACCTTTGCATGAAGGACCTTCAAATGAAGACCTTAATTCAAAGGTCCTTCATTAGAAGATCCTTCATATGAAATTTCCTTTAATTCCATCCCATTATATCTCTTAGAGTTGTTAGAGATATTTTTGTTTCGAAGTAGAGATTGGACCATCAAATAGTGTCACCATGACTCTACCAAGATATCCATCCAATTGATAAACATTGACTTAACAACCACAAATTCACAAGAAAATTGCCCCTATCAGCCCTAGGGCATCAATTCAATGCCAAGTTTCTTGCTTTAATAGACCCCTAAATGAATTGAACCTCTATCATACCATGATGCACACCAATCCACCAAGTTACAGTTCCAAGATAGTGGGTGGATTGGTGGATGTCATTTATATTTAGCCCTCAAACCCTTACGTAGGCACAACAGGGCAGTCCTTGTATTTGATTATTTTCTCCCATAAAATAGTGATTGAGCACTTCAAAACAAATTCAAATGAAAGGGAACACATATTTATCTACACGAATGATCTCAGAGCATTTCAAGCTTGTACGGATCTATACAACACAAAAGAACTTCAAAAAATAGAAAAACACATAAAATTGCTTCAAGAACGTGGTATTTGATATAAAATTTTGGTATCAACTCCTCCAACAATTACAATGGGATGGGAATGCAATATGATAGAAGTGGGATAAAAAATGAATCGTTTGAAGCATCAAACCAATATGCAAAGATGAAAGAAAGTGCTAACCCCTTAAACTTAATTTTTTTTCTTTTAACTTTAAGTTTGTTGGATAGCCAATTCTTATAAGTTATCAAATCTTACCATCATACATAATCAAAATGTTGTTTTTTCAAATGACTATGAGCACTAACTTTCACTATTTGAAGATGTTGAAACCTTGTCATAGAGAATTAGAACATTGATTTGACCACTCATCCTACCTTAAAACATACCAAAAGTCTCCTAGCAATTAGACATAGGAAGATTTAAGATGACTTAAAAAAAATTTATTGCCAAAGAATAAACTTATGATGAATTTACTAGGCCTAGTACACACTCCGTCCACGTTAACCACTTAGACATATGGAAATTAAATGTAAATTTTTTGCTATTTTTAGTCATGTAGGTGTCCAATAAACCACTTGGTGGTGTTTCCCTTCAACTTTATTTACTTGAATGAGGAGCAAAAGTCCTTTGATTACAATTAGATAACACATTTGAGGCCTTGGTTGTGTAATTGGTGGACCATAGTCATATTTGACACTTGTTACAAAGTTTGGGAGTTAAAACATTAAGTAGATTTAATTTGTGATGGACACATTTGGACGGTAGTAACAATAACTTGCAATCTATCAAGACTTGATTACCTTATAACCTATCAAATTCTAGCGATGAAATGATAGATTAATCATAATGTCACCTTGGGATCACATCACCATGAAAGAAATTCATCCAACATCCTTATGAGTGCAGGCACCACCAAATAGGTATTTGTCAGATTTGTCTTCCTCGAGCGAGGGAAATTCAGGAAGAGAAGAGGAAAGCGAGACATGTAGTAGGTCTAAAAGAGGGAGATCAACTAGAGGTCAAAATATTAGAAGAAAATTATGTAAACGCATGGAATTTTTTCTTGCTAAAGGGGGGTCATGTTCTTATGATGATGAGAGCATAGGTGACATGGAGGTGCCCTTGAGGTACAAACATCTACGGAAACAATGGGTACCTAAGGAAATTCCTCCAATAAACACTGATCTTTGTGTCAATGAGAGGATATATTGCATAGCACCATCATCATTACATGGTGTGGGCCTATTTTGCATGGATGACATAAAGGTCTATTATGAAAAAGTTACTGAATTGATGGAGTATGTTGGACCTTGTTACAATTACAGAGATTGGATGCAGCTGGTTCAATATACACGAAGTATGCGTAGGTATGCACTATCAACAAATTATATATAGCTCAAAGATAAGGATCAAAATAAAGGAGTGGCTAGGTACATTGACGAAAGGCCAAAAGAATCAGGGAATATTGCAGGGTTTATAAATAGTACATGACCTAGGTCAACAAATAAGCAACCCAATTGCATATTCGAGGCGCGAGAGGGAAACCATGTATTTGTATGTGCTATAAAATCAATAACTGTAGGGGAAGAGTTGCTAATCGATTACAATTTGAATCACTTAGATACAAACCCAATTACTATAGGGATAGTATGTACTATATACCATTTTATCCAACTCCAATTAATGACTCCAATATACCATTTTATTATTATTTTTTTTTTCATAAGTCTATTGGTTTCATTTCGGTAATGTTTTTTATATTTAATTTTTGTCACAACGGGACATTGATCATACGAGGAAGGCTCTAGCCTAGAGCACAGATCATGATCCATCTTCAGGTGCTTCTACCCGACAGGTTCACCTCATTGTAATTGTACAAATTAGATACGAGCAAAATGTTTTATTATTATGTTTTTTTCATGAGTTTATTGGGTTAATTTCGATAATGTTTTTAATATTCTTGTTGCAATCAGTTGATCGGGGAAAGGCACCAGCAGTACAGGAAAGCATCCATATGGAGGTGTAGTCACTATTATGCGATGATGACATCGCATTTTCCACAAACCCTGTGGATATGATGAGGAAGTCCCAAAAAAAATGCAATGAATAAATCCTTCAGTTGGTATTCATAGTGCCTCAAACAGATGAGATAAGAGAAAGGGTTAAAATATTGTCTGAGAGAGCACATAACTTGCAAGTAAGCTATCATGAGATCTTTAATTATAACATAAGTTCATTCATGGTTTTATATTTTACACTCTTTTATGTCATGAACTAAAATATGTGATGTTTTTACAGGATTATTTGTGTCCTTATCATGTTGCTAGCCATGATTAGGGTACTACAAGTGTTGCCCGGGAAGTAGGGGTCGGTACAAGTGTCAATCTTGATCTTCCTATGCATACATCACATCATCCGACTACATCATCCGTGCCTATATTGTCGATTGAAATGTCGGCAACACATACTGTGCAGGCACTCGGTAGTGCACCCTCTGGCAATGAACACATGCCACTGCATGTGTCAGTACATGTACCTGGGGATGCAGAGGCCACTAGTACTGGTGATGTTTTAGCAACATTTCCTGGATCTTCCCGTATTACTACTACGAGAATATTGCCAGTCACATTTTTGGTGATCGAGGATTTCATTCCCATAAAGATAGAGAAGGTCCTAGGTACTTTAAAATGTTTTAGTTATTATTATATATAATCCAATTGAAATTTACTTATTGATCACTTTTTATAGACTAATGATCCCATGATCATTTTACAAGAAATGATGTTTTTTATAAACATCTAAGTGATGTTACATTGGAGCTCTTCGGGCCCACCATACGTACACGGTGGAATGCCCAAAATCAAGATTTAAAAGATGAGCTCATTAACCATTTAGTTGTGTTGTTCGATGATTAAACATTCAACTAAACCAAGGTCCTTAAGAAAGCTGGTACCTATCTAAAGTATGTGAGGGATCAATATAGGTCACATTTAGAGAAGAACAGAAAGTACGAGCGTCCCCCTATGATTCCAAAGAGGGAGTGGAAGGACTTGGTGTCGGATGGAAAGGAGAAGGCTGAAAAGAAAAAAGGAAGACACCACTGGGCCAAGGAAGGTATGTGATACTATTAACAATGTAATTTTATATTGATTACTCTTTCTTTTTACATAATCTAACGTATTTCAAATTTTTCATAGGTTGCCCGACACATCAAAGGCAACAAAGGCAAGACTAGAAAAACATGGGCAACACAAACTTGGCTCTGGTGGTTATATGAAATTAACCGCACAATTTGTAAGTATTAATAAATGAAATATTGCATCCAAATAATAAATTACAAACAATTTTGGTTTTATCACACCATAAAAAGAAAAATTCATGATCTTATGCAAAAATGTAGGGCTCTGATTTCAACAAATTGCCCACAGAAGAGGACCTAAAGATTGCCTTCCAGCAAGGCTATGGAACACTGGCTGAACAACTAAGAGTCTTGACTAGGCAAACACAATCTTCCACTACATCCAACACGCAGGTAAATAAACTCAATAAAGTTTATTTAAAATTGAATACTTGTGCAATCTATTCAATATTAATTTCCACCATAGTAATGTGCCTATTTGTTTTAAACAGATAAGCGATGATAATACTGCACATGACATTGGAATGCAGCCTGGTGAGGGTGGAGCACAACCTACAGATGAAGTCCATGGTGTGCATCCTAGTACTGGATGTATTCACGTGCTATACAAAACACGGTATGGATTAATACAATTCAACATCTTTAATTGCATTTGGTGTATTAATCAATGTAACCTTTCGTATTTCAACTTTAGAGCATGTAGAGCGTCATCAACATGTTGAGCATGATCAGGCTAGACAAGATCAGGAACATGATGTGGCTCCATCAGGTAAAGAGGACCACTCTAATGTTCTTTTAAACATATTTAATTGCAATTGGTGTATTAATTAATGTAACCTTTCGTGTTTCAACTCCAGATCAAGATTTAGAGGGTGTTCAACATGTTGAGCATGAGGCTATAATACAATATCAGGAACATGATGTGGCCCCATCAGGTAAAGAGCACCACTCTAATGTTCTTTTAATTAATGAAATACTTGTAACAATAATAATAAAACATATCAATTTAACATTTCTTTGCTATTGCAGTAGACCCCCCTTGCAGCAGCGTCTAGGTTGTGAGTACATGACTAGGCATACATTAAGATCATGAGTAGAGCTCAGAACAACTAAAGGGGGGATAGATTATTTTGAAAATGATACTCCACTTCAGCATTTTTTAGCAGCAAAAAAAAGTGATTGTAATCATATTATGACAACCATTTTATGTAAAAACTGAAAAAATGAATGTTATATGTTAATGAATGAATTTGAATGTGTTAATGAATAAATGTTATATGTTAATGAATGAATTTTATATGTTATTAATGGATGAATGAATGATTAATTTTATATGATCGGGTATGGGGAATTGAGAGTGATGTGAGTGGGGGGGAGGGGCCAAATGAGCTTCCACCTTCACTTGGTTGGCCGTGTTAAGTAAAAAATATTAAACTATTCTCAAAACAAAGAGAAGCTCAATAAGGCAATGCACTTTTCAATATAAGAAATGCATCGTTTGAAGCATCAAACCAATATGCAAAGATGAAAGAAAGTGCTAATTTTTCACTATGAACATTGTGTTGTGTGTGGATTTGGTTTCAAAGCTCTGTTTTTATTTTATTTTAGTGGTCTCTAAAATTTGACTTCTGTGCATAATAGGTTAGTGGAAAATTTGATAGCTCTGAAGGGTTTAGAGGCTCGATTGAGATAAATACATGGATATTTGGATCTTGTTGTTGATGGGAGGCTTCCACTTAACCATGAAATTTTGTACCAGTTGCAGGTATGCAAAAATTTCTATACTTACATTCATTCAACTTACTGTACTATAATATCTGACAAAAATCTCTTTTTCATTATACTTAGATGGATTTGCATGCCCTGTTCCAAAGCACATGTTTTAGAATAGGAAAGACGGATCTTGGCAAGGGTTAAGGAATTTGGCTTTACACCTACCAATTGCATAGTTTACTTCATTCACCCAACATATTGCCAATGCGTTTCACAATTGTTGGAATCATATCCCATAATTACAGAACTAGTAAAATTAAAATATGTAAGTTTCAAATATGGCATTACATATCTTTCTATGAATTTTTTAAAGAAAATATCAAAATGGAGAAGTATTAACAAACTAATCTGCATAATTTCTAAGAGATCAGGGAATTTTTTTGCAGAGTTATCTTAAATATATTTAAGACAAAAGTAACTTGTAGAGATTCAACCAGAATATTGGTAGTCTAAAACCACCAATCAACACATCTTAGTAGTATCTCAATTCAAGAGAACTAGGTACACTATCAATTTAGTATAACTTAATGCTAATTGGGTATGATTTTATTTGTTCAAGACCAATTTAGATTCATTTTCTGCTCACACCACTTTTACTTACATTTATGTTTTGCTAATATCCATTTTCATTTGCATTCATATTCTTGAATTATTCTATACATATTGTGTTTACAATAATGTTTTCCTTAGATCAATTCATAAGATTATTCTATTCTAATAGGGTTGACTAGTTGCTTGTTTCTTTTTGATTGTCAGGAAGTCATCAATATACACTTGGTTTTCCCACCTTATCTTGCCTCGTGGCTAGAGAGTTTTTGCAGAAGGCATCAAAGTAGCCTTCAATATTGGCAATGGAAATGAGTACAAGGTCAGTATAACTTAAAGCTAATTGGGTATGATTTTATTTGTTCAAGACCAATTTAGGTTCATTTTCTGCTCACACTAACTTTTATTTACATTTATGTTTTGCTAATATCCATTTTCATTTACATTCATATTATTGAATTCTTCTATACATATTGTGTTTACAATAATGTTTTCCTTAGATCAATTCATAAGATTATTTTGTTCTAATAGGGTTGACTGGTTTCTTGTTTCTTTTTTATTGTCAAGAAGTTGTCAATATACACTTGGTTTTCCCACCTTATCTTTCCTCGTGGCCAGAGAGTTTCTGCAGAAGGCATCAAAGTAACCTTCAAGATTGGCAATGGAAATGAGTACAAGGTCAGTATAACTTAATGCTAATTGGGTATGATTTTATTTGTTCAAGACCAATTTAGATTCATTTTCTGCTCACACTACTTTTATTTACATTTATGTTTTGCTAATATCCATTTTTATTTACATTCATATTCTTGAATTCTTCTATACATATTGTGTTTACAATAATGTTTTCCTTAGATCAATTCATAAGATTATTCTGTTCTAATAGGGTTGACTAGTTGCTTGTTTCTTTTTTATTGTCAGGAAGTCATCAATATACACTTGGTTTTCCCGCCTTCTCTTGCCTCATGGCTAGAGAGCTTCTGCAGAACGCATCAAAGTAACCTTCAAGATTGGAAATGACAATGAGTACAAGGCCAGTATAACTTAATGCTAATTGGGTATAATTTTATTTGTTCAAGACCAATTTAGATTTATTTTCTGCTCACACTACTTTTATTTACATTTATGTTTTGCTAATATCCATTTTCATTTACATTCATATTCTTGAATTCTTCTATACATATTGTATTTACAATAATGTTTTCCTTAGATCAATTCATAAGATTATTTTATTCTAATAGGGTTGACTAGTTGCTTGTTTCTTTTTGATTGTCAAGACGTCATCAATATACACTTGGTTTTCCCACCTTCTCTTGCCTCGTGGCCATAGAGTTTCTGTAGAAGGCATCAAAGTAACCTTCAAGATTGGAAATGACAATGAGTACAAGGTCAGTATAACTTAATGCTAATTGGGTATGATTTTATTTGTTCAAGACCAATTTAGATTCATTTTCTGTTCACACTACTTTTATTTACATTTATGTTTTTCTAATATCCATTTTCATTTACATTCATATTCTTGAATTCTTCTATACATATTGTGTTTACAATAATGTTTTCCTTAGATCAATTCATAAGATTATTCTATTCTAATAGGGTTAACTGGTTGCTTTTTTTCTTTTTGATTGTCAGGAAGTCGTCAATATACACTTGGTTTTCCCACCTTCTCTTGCCTCGTGGCCAGAGATTTTATGCAGAAGGCATCAAAGTAACCTTCAAGATTGGCAATGACAATGAGTACAAGTTCTATATAACTTAATGCTAATTGGGTATGATTTTATTTGTTCAAGACCAATTTAGATTCATTTTCTGCTCACACTTCTTTTATTTACATTTATGTTTTGTTAATATCCATTTTGATTTACATTCATATTCTTGAATTCTTCTATACATATTGTGTTTACAATAATATTTTCCTTAGATCAATTCATAAGATTATTTTATTCTAATAGGGTTGACTGGTTGCTTGTTTCTTTTTTATTGTCAAGACGTCATCAATATACACTTGGTTTTCCCACCTTCTCTTGCCTCGTGGCCATAGAGTTTCTGTAGAAGGCATCAAAGTAACCTTCAAGATTGGAAATGGAAATGAGTACAAGGTCAAAATAACTAATTAATGCTAATTGGGTATGATTTTATTTGTTCAAGACCAATTTAGATTCATTTTCTGCTCACACTACTTTTATTTACATTTATATTTTTCTAATATCCATTTTCATTTACATTCATATTCTTGAGTTCTTCTATACATATTGTGTTTACAATAATGTTTTCCTTAGATCAATTCATAAGATTATTCTGTTCTAATAGGGTTGATTGGTTTCTTTTTTCTTTTTCATTGTCAGGAAGTCGTCAATATACACTTGGTGTTCCCACCTTCTCTTGCCTCGTGGCCAGATATTTTCTGCAGAAGGAATCAAAGTAACCTTCAAGATTGGCAATGGCAATGAGTACAAGGTCAGTATAACTTAATGCTAATTGGGTATGATTTTATTTGTTCAAGACCAATTTAGGTTCATTTTCTGCTCACAGTACTTTTATTTACATTTATGTTTTGCTAATATCCATTTTCATTTACATTCATATTCTTGAATTCTTCTATACATATTGTGTTTACAATAATGTTTTCCTTAGATCAATTCATAATATTATTTTATTCTAATAGGGTTGATTAGTTGCTTGTTTCTTTTTGATTGTCAGGAAGTCGTCAATATAAACTTGGTTTTCCCGCCTTCTCTTGCCTCGTGGCCAGAGAGTTTTTGGATAAGGCATCAAAGTAACCTTCAAGATTGGCAATGGAAATGAGTACAAGGTCAATATAACTTAATGCTAACTGGGTATGATTTTATTTGTTCAAGACCAATTTAGATTCATTTTCTACTCACACTACTTTTATTTACATTTATGTTTTGCTAATATCCATTTTCATTTACATTCATATTCTTGAATTCTTCTATACATATTTTGTTTACAATAATGTTTTCCTTAGATCAATTCATAAGATTATTCTGTTCTAATAGGGTTGACTGGTTGCTTTTTCTTTTTGATTGTCAGGAAGTCGTCAATATACACTTGGTTTTCCCACCTTCTCTTGCCTCGTGGCCATAAAGTTTTTGCAAAAGGCATCAAATTAACCTTCAAGATTGGAAATGGAAATGAGTACAAGGTAAATATAACTTAATGCTAATTGGGTATGATTTTATTTGTTCAAGACCAATGTAGATTCATTTTCTGCTCAAACTACTTTTATTTTCATTTATGTTTTGCTAATATCCATTTTCCTTTACATTCATATTCTTCTATACATATTGTGTTTACAATAATGCTTTCTTTAGATCAATTCATAAGATTATTTTGTTCTAATAGGGTTGATTGGTTGCTTTTTCTCACCAAATTGCTCATTTTCCATAAAATTAGATTCTAGTGTGTAGTTTAATATTCACTAGTTTGATTTTTTATTTTTTAGAAAAATTAGAATCCAATTCGTAGGTTGTGCTTGTTGTCCATGATAGTCCCCTTGATCTCATGACTCATCATAGGTTTCATATTTTGCTCCAATTTTTTATCAACATCAAATGTGGCAATCATAATATCATCCATAGCCTCCATATTCTACAATTATTCATTGCACATTTCTCATACATAGTAACCAAATAATGCAGACCTAGAGCTTGGACTGCAGATGTATGCAAAAAATGATAAATCCCTGCCTCTATAAGACTAATTAAACACAACAACTGACATGTTGTTTGATATTTTAAAGAGTCATATGACTATCCTTTTTCTACCTTGTAAACACTTACTTAATGCATACAATATTTTATTGCAATGCAAAGTTGAATGGCCTCTTAACTCTTGACACTAATGTCATTGCATTTATCAAAATAGGGTTAATCATATTGTGATCTAAATTTTCATCATGAAGTCTTCCAATCTGTCCTTTATATCTGAGCATTGATGGCAATCCATCTTGTCTTTTACCACCCCTTTTAAATGCTCATAGTCTTGGCACATCATTTTTCTCTCTTTGATTGACCTATCCTTATGTCCTGTCATTATCCCTATGGATGCACTTTGGAGCCTCCTACTACTTTTAAATATCACCCAGAGTCACCCCCATAAGTATTTCGATCCATTTGTATCTTCATCAACCAGAGATCATGTATTGCTAGGATATTTTTCAGTTTCCCCAACGTGGTGAGTCTCCCCAATGATTATTCTTTTGATCTCAAGTATATCACCAAGATTTATGCCGATGTAATCTTATCGGCATCACATAGTGGGTCGGGTAGACATTCAAAACTTACTCCGATGGTATAGGTCTTTTCGATATGCTTCCCTCGTGCTTCATCGATGAGACAAGATGAGTATCTCACCGATGAAACTTCATTGCTAAGACCACAGGCCAGTCCTCTCGATATATCTTCTCAAGAAATTTTGATCATTGTAACATTCTTGATCTTTCACCGATATGCCTACATTTGAAGGAATAGTTTTTTTTTTTTGCATTGTTCCGTTGGAATTTCGAGGAACCTCCAAAAGTGTCCAACAAATTTGAAATACATCCGATGAACTTTTGTCGTAATGAATTGCCTATTTCGTCACGAGTTCAATGAACTGCTATCATTTTTTCGATCTGAAGTATGTCGCCAAGACTCCTGCCGATGTAATCTTATCGGCGTGACATAGTGGGTCGGGTAGACATTCAGAACTTACTTCGATGGTATATGTCTTGTCGATATGCTTCCCTCATGCTCCATCGATGAGACAGATGAGTATCTCACCGATGAAACTTCATCACTAAGACCATAGGCCAGTCCTCCCGATATATCTTCTCACGCAATTCTGATCGCTGTAACATTCTTGATCTTTCACTGATATGCCTACATTTGAACAAATATTTTTATTTTTTTAAATTGCATTGTTCTGTCGAATTTTTGACAAACCTCCAAAAGTGTCTAATGAATTTGCAATATATCCGACGAACTTTTGTCGTAATGACTTTCCTATTTCGTCGTGAGTTCGACGAACTACTATCATTTTTTTGATCTGAAGTATGTCGCCAAGACTCCTGCCAATGTAATCTTATTGATGTGGCATAGTGGGTCGGGTAGACATTCAAAACTTACTCCGATGGTATATATCTTCTTTGCTGAGACCACAAGCCAATCCTTCCGATATATCTTCTGAGGCAATTTTGATCATGGTAACAATCTTGATCTCTCACCGATATTTGTAATACGTTGAACCTTTCATCATAATGGCAACAAAATTCTATTGTTAATCCAATGATTCAGAAAAGGTATGCCACTTGTGTTCTGGCTAATGTTCGTCACTAGATCAATTAAATGTTTGTCGCGGTTCTGACGAACGTCTATCACTGATCCGACACTTTTGCAAAGGTATGCCACTTGTGTTCTGGCTACTGTTCATCACTCGATCGACGAAGTTTTTGTCATGGTTCTGACAAATGGGTGTCATGAGTTCAATGTTTAAAATGTCATCTAAATATCGACAAAAATTGAGCGACGAGAGTGATTTCTGCAATTCATCGGTATACCGATAAAAAATCGTCGAAATTCCAACAAACTGTCATAAAAAATTGGAGTCAAATTCAGTAGTGTTGTACAATGCTAATAACTTTCTTAGCAATGTTCCTATTCCACCAATGGATGTTCTTGGCCCATCTTCTCAAAAAGAGGTGCCACATAGTCCACAAAAAATTACCCCCTTATAGTAGATAGCCCCCAGAGTGGAATCCCTTGTGGATTACCCTATAGGTTATGAAGATTTTTTTTGAAAAGTCAGAAATGAGGAAAATTATGAGGCCATCTTCAATATTTTTGATAGAAAGGACCTTAGATGATAGGTTTCTCATTAATTTTGAGATTGGGGATTAGGTGGTGGATGATGTAAGAGCCCTAGCTTGCTATGAATTCATGAAATATGATAAATTCATCACCACAAAAGAATTCAAGGATTTTATCCTTGGGAATAAAGGGGAAGAGTTTTAAAAGAAACTAAAAGGAAAATAACTCATAGAAGAAAGCAATAAGGATCACATAACTCAATTTTGGAAAGAAGTGTTGGTAGGTGGTGACTAATCATGCTATACTATGCACTCTTCATGTATCCTCGTTGACAAGATTAAAAAATGACTTTATAAAACCCAAATTCTACAAGCTTTTAAAAGGCTTGTAATAAGTGGTTGGTATGGGAGTTGCAATTGGGGATTATTCGTGAGATTGTAATATATTTTGCACTAGATAATAAAGTAATTGGATGGATATAGTTTTGTGGATGTAGCCCATATTGGGTGAACCACATTAAATTCTCTAGGTTGTCTTGTTGTTGCTATACTTTTTTGTGTTTTTATTTCACTTTTTTATTGATCAAATCTGCATTTACCTATTAGATAGTTGCATTCTAACCCTAACACGTGGTATCAGATCAAGGTTGTGTTTGATTATCCTCTACAATAAGGTCTCATGATTGAGTGGGAGTCTCATGGTGAGTGGAAGTAATGGCGAACAAGGGTAAGTTGAAGGTTGAGAAGTTCAATGAAAAGAACTATTAGTTATGGAAGATGCAGATGGAGGACTACCTCTATTAGAAGGATTTATGGCAGCCTTTGGAAGGGAAAACCAAGAAACCCCTAGCAATGTATGATGAGGACTAGGATATTTTGGACAAAAAGGCTCTTGTTAGTATTTATTTATGCATAGCACAATTGGTGGCATTCAATATTACAATAGAAAAGACAACTCAAGAGTTGATGCAAACCTTGGTGAAGTTATATGAAAATCCTTCTGCTTCAAATAAGGTGTTTCTTATGAATCATTTATTTAATATAAAAATGGTAGAAGGTGGTTCAATTGCTGATCATTTAAATGATTTTAATATGGTTACTAATCAATTAACTTTTGTAAATGTAAACTTTGATGAAGAAGTTAGGGCTCTTTTGATTTTTTGTTCTTTGCTTGAAAGCTGGAATAGCTTGGTAATGGATATTAGTAATTTTATTTCTAGTTTGAATACATTGAAATTTGATGATGTTGTTGGTGTTATTTTGAGTAAGGAGATTTGTAGGAAAAGCTCAAGTGGAACATATACATTAGGCATTGTTTTGAATGTAGAAAGAAAAATGAGAGAGGAAATGATTTTGGAAGTCATGGGAAGTCACGAGGAAAATCAAAGGACAAAAGGTCCCAATCTAGAGATAAGAGGGATTGTTTGTACTGTGGTAAGCCAGGTCATTTAAAGAAAGATTGTTGGTCTCGAAAAAATAAAGGAGAAAAAAGGAAGAAAGTAAAGAGGAAAATATGGTAAGTAATAAATCCGATGAGGATGCTTTGATTCTTTCCCTTGATAATGTTGATGGTTCTTGGGTGTTAGATTCAGGGGCTTCATTTCATGCTAGCCCCCATAGAAGTTATTTTCTTGACTATGTCCAAGGGGATTTTGGGCTAGTTTATTTGGGTGATCACAAACCTTGTCATATTTTTGGAAAGGGAAGAATCAAAATTAAGTTGCAGAATGGGAATTGGCTAGTGCATAAGGTAAGGCACATTCTAAGGTTAGGAAAAAAATTAATTTCTGCAAGGCAACTAGATGATGAAGGTTGCGTTGTTACATTTAGTAATAAAAATTGGAAGGTTAAAAAAGGCTCCTTAGTGGTAGAAAAAGGTGTGAAATTAGGCACCTTATATCTTTGTACAGGTCATATTGTTCCTTCTACTTTAATTGTTACAAATAAAAGTTAATGTTCAAGAACAGTTGTTGTAGTTCAGTAGGTAGAAGATCAAACAATGGTTGTGGGTTCCGAAACAACACTATGGCACAATAGACTTGGGCACATGAGTGAAAAATGTATGAAATTACTTCATTCAAAGAGATTTATACTAGGTCTAAAATGTGTTAATATGGATTTTTGTGAAATTTGTGTGTATGGCAAACAAAAGAGAGTTTTCTCAAGGATGGGAAGAAAAATAAAAAGGAGAAATTAGAGCTTGTGCATACAAATGTATGAGGGACCAACTCAGGTATCTTCTCTTGGTAGCTCTTAGTATTATGTTACATTCATTGATGATGCAACTAGGAAGGTATGGATTTATTTCCTTAGATAGAAATATGATGTATTTGAAACTTTTAAAAAATGGAGAAGCTTGGTTGAGAATGAGATAGGTAAAAGATTAAAATGTCTCATATCTGATAATGGTGGTGAGTATTATAGCAAAGAGTTTGAATATTATTGTTCCTCTAATATTTTTCATAGGAAAAAAATAGTTCTAAGGGCTCCACAAGAAAATGGAGTGGTTGAATGCATGAATAGGACAATAATGGAGCGTACAAGGAGTATGAGGTTCCATGTTGGGCTGCCCTTAAACATATGGGTAGATTCTATAAACATTGCTATTTTTTTAATTAATAGAGTTCCTTCTACTCCTTTGGGTTGTGGTATTCCAGAGGAAGAATGGATAGGTAAGAAGGTGAGTTATTCTTTTCTCTAAACCTTCAATTATGAAGCATTCACACATGTAGATTCTGAAAATAGAACCAAGCTAGAAGCTAAATCAAATAAATATATATTTTTTGGATATGGCATTGATGAATTTGGTTATAGGCTTTGGGATTTTGAAAATATAAAAATTGTGAGAATCAGGGATGTCATATTCAACGAGAAAGTGTTGTACAAAGATTAGTTGCAGTAGCATGAGAAGAAAGAAAATGATTATGCAGTGCTAGATGATACTTCAAACAATGGTGTTCTAGTGGTTCCTCATGCTCCGCAACAACAACAACAAAAAATACCACAAACTCCAGTGAATGTTAGACGATCTTCAGGGATAAGTAGACCCCCGAAAAAATATTCTCATCCTCATATTCTATTTTATTAACTGATGTTGGTGAACTGGAATGTTATGACGAAGCTATGTAGGTGGATACCAAGGTTCAGTGGGAGCATATAATGGAAGAAGAAATGGACTCCTTCCTGAAAAATCAGACTTGGGAATTATGCAAGTTACCTATAGGTAAAAAGGATTT
Source organism: Sequoiadendron giganteum (assembly GCA_007115665.2). Classification (NCBI taxonomy): domain Eukaryota; kingdom Viridiplantae; phylum Streptophyta; class Pinopsida; order Cupressales; family Cupressaceae; genus Sequoiadendron; species Sequoiadendron giganteum. The sequence continues at coordinate 642,664,573 of CM021100.1, forward strand.
ACCAAACAAATGGGTTTATAGGCTAAAAGAGGAGGATGGAGGTAAGAAAATATTTAAATCCAAGTTAGTTGTTAAGGGATTTGCACATAAAAGGTATTGGTTTTGATGAGATTTTTTCTTCGGTTGTTAAAATGACTTCTATATGCATTGTTTTAAGTATTGTGACTACTGAAGATTTGCATTTAGAATAGCTAGATGTTAAAACAACCTTTCTGTATGGTGATTTGGAAGAGGAAATAAATATGGACCAGCCATAAGGATTTGAGTTCAAAGTTCAAGAGAAATTGGTGTGCAAATTGAAGAAAAGTTTATATGGCTTGAAGCAAGCACCTTAGAAACATTATATTAAATTTGATAGCTTTATTGTTGAGAATGGCTACACTCAATGTAATTCAAAACATTGTGATTATTTTAAGAGGTTAGATGATGGTAGCTACATTATTTAATTTTTGTATGTTGATGATATGCTTGTGGCGGAGTCTAACATGGTTAACATTAAGGAGTTAAAACATCAGTTAGAGAATTATTTTTCTATGAAGGATTTAGGGGCAATAAAACAAATCCTTGGTATGAAGATTACAAGAGATAGGAAAAAAAAACAAATTATCTCAAGCTAATTATATTGATAAGGTGTTGCAGAGATTTCATATGGATAATGCCAAAGTTGTCTGTGCACCTTTGCCTAGTCGTGTTAAATTGAAAAAGGATGTGTGTCCAAAGACAGAGGAGGAGGAAGAAAAAATGTCCAAGGTACCATATGCTTTAGTTGTAGGTAGTTTAATGTACATCATGGTATGCAAAAGACCAGATATTGCACATGGTGTAGGAGTTGTTAGTAGGTATATGAGTCATCTTGGAGTTGAGAATTGGAATGTAGTAAAATGGATTCTCGGGTACTTGAGAGGTACATTAAAAAAATTTATATTTTGGGGGTTCTAATGGCTCAAATTTGGAAAGGGATATAGATACTAGGTGGAGTACCATAGGTTATGTATTTATAGTTGGTGGGATAGCAGTGAGTTGGATTTCACAATTGCAAAAGGTGGTTTATTTTATATCCACGATAGAGTCAAAGTATGTTGTTGCAACAAAGAAATCAAAGGAGATGATATGGATGAAACTTTTCATGGAAGAGTTGGGAAAACAACAGGCTGAAAATCACTTGTTTATAGATAGCTAGAGTCCTAAAAATCTTGCAAATAATTTTGTCTTGCACTCTAAAACCAAACACATACAACTGAGATATCATTTCATTTGGTTAGTGTTGGAGGATGGACAGGTAAAGATGAAAAATATACATACATATGCCAATTAATCGGATAAGTTTACAAAGGAAGTGACAAGGGAGAAGTTGAGCTCCTCTTTAGATTTGATTTGTATTCATGGTTAAAAGTATAATAGAGCAGCAGGGTCCAAGGTGCTTATTTCCAGTGGGAGATGTAAGTGCAGTGGTGTCATCCAGGATCAGTTTCCAAGTGGGATATTGTTTGGTGTGGAGCTTGATCAGTCTCCAAGTGGAAGATTTTTGGTATGTGGTGTCTGATCATGCTATACTATACACTCTTCATGCATCCTTGTTGACAAGATTAAAAAATGACTTTGTAAAACCCTAATTCTAGAAGCTTCTAAAAGGATTGTAATAAGTGCTTGGGATGGGAGTTGCAGTTGGGGATTATTTATGAGATTGTAATATATTTTATACTCGATAATAAAATCATTGGATGGCTATGGTTTTATGGATGTATACCATATTGGGTGAGCCACATTAAATTCTATGTGTTGTCTTGTTCCTGCTATAATTTTTTTTGTGTTTTTATTTCACTATTTTATTGATCAAATTACATTTAACTATTAGATATCTGCCTTCAACCCTAACAAGAAGTAGATACAAAAATGACTATCATGACACTTTAGAGGGGTAGGGAACTAGTAAAGAGTGGTAGTTATTTGATGTTGGAAGGATGGGATATATCATTGCAATTGTATTTGATATTCTCCAAAGGTAGTAGGGAAGTGACCCTATACTACAATTATAAGAGAGAGATGATGCTTTATATATTGGGTCTAGATTTAACCCAAGGCATGAGACCTTGGAAATTTGGTCAATTTTCCTAGAGACCAATAAACCACAGGTAATTAATGATGCAAATCAAATCATTATCAATTTAATAGTCAAGGATTATGGGATACAAGTACCCTCCAAGTATCCACCTTCATTGTAAACATAACATTATTTACTGAAGCAATGTAGAATTGGCAAACGTTAATGACATCAATTGAAGTTGGAAGAGTAGGTAAATATGTTTATAAGAAAATTAACACCTCCAAAAGCTTCTATTAAAGGTAGAGTTATAGGAAAAGGAAACCTTAACACTTGAGGTTAATAATTTAAGAGACAAAATTATGAAAATTAGGGAGAAAATAAGAATCACAAAAGAAGGAGCAAGCAAAAATATTTCAAACCCGATTAACGACATGTTGGGCCAAAAGTTTTCTAGTATTTTAAGCCACATTGATAAGGCCTAGAATAATTAAAAGATTATGAAAAATGCATTCACTAATCATTTCCAGACAAGGGTTAGATTGAATGCTTTCAAGTCAGTTGGGCTCCAAGAGTAGCATTATTGAAGATCATTGTAGAGCACTCCAATTTTGATTACAATGTTATATCTAATATTATTTCTAGGGTTGATTCTTTAAATGATATCATCCACCACCACAATGAATTACAAGCACTCATAAGGAGGGAGTTGATTTTTTTGAGGGCTTTGAAGAGTTTTAAATACCTCCTATATTAAATAAAGAAGGAGAGATAAAATCTTGCAAGGAGTGGAAATATAATTTTACTAGCATTATCTCTCCTATTTATTCAAGAATTAATAAAGATGGTGATATAAATAAATAAAAATTAAATATCAACATGGAAATTCTCTCCAAATTTGAGTACAACATGGTTGGTTTCTCTAATATGGTGCAAGTATATTAATGGGTGATGATTATATGGATCACATGGTTAGAGTAAAACAATTTCTCCCACCCAGATGATAACTTGTCATCAAAGTAAGATATAAATAAGGAGATAAGTAGCACAAATATTTGAGTTGCATTTCAATCAAACATAATCTCTCAACATAACTAAAAGATCAACAACTCAATATATGAATATCAAATTTTCTCTGTTAGCTCCAAAAGGCAGTTTTGGTTGAATCAAATTCATTTAGTGTTATAAATATCATTAGTATAAGGGTTCAACATCTATTGAAATTACCTCTTCCTCAAGTTTTAAATTTATTTTATCTTATTTGAAGGTGGCACCACCTGTTTTTGTCTTTTTTGTACTATAAGTAGTGGAATAAGGATTTTAGTTTGTTGCTCCTTTCTATAAAAGAGAATTTCAAGCCTTATTCTAGGATTGATTACTTAGGTTCTAAGCTAGTCTATGTAAATAATTACTCTTTTATATATAGGCTTTTTGAAGTTTAGAAAGAGAATGTTGTAATTTTCTCTATGATAACAAAAAAACAATTTGATTTTGTTGTTCATATGAATAAATATCACATTATTGATGTCTCCTCATTGTAAAGAAATATCTTCTGAATCTTAATATTCAAAGATGATCAAGGTTCTCGTTGCACATTTGTTGTAATGGTTTTTTTTATTAATGGCTTATATTCAAGTAATAGATTAAAATTGCTATCAGTTGGATGATTGAAGATATTGTAGTTATAATAAGGATCTTAAATGAGATTAAAAATGTTGTCCATTAGTTGGTTCTCTTATTGTAAGACAATAACATTATAAAAATTAGAGTTTTTTTTTATCAAGAAAAAAAATTTCATTCAAGAGTTTGTAATGGATAAGACAACAGTCTGATTAGTTCAAAGGATCAAAACCTAGGGAGGATCAACATAAAATTTAAAAAATATCTTTTACTTTTTATCTATTTAATTATGATCATTTTACACTATTGAAGTTCAAAATTATAGTGGGTTTTGAAAAAGGTTCAACCAATCAAGTTCATCCCCAAATTGTCTATGTGAAACTATTATCTATTTTGACATCATTGGACATAATGTTATAACGTAAAATTAAAATAATGTTATGTAAAGGGAAATCCACCTTGGTTTTGTAGAGCCTAAAGTGTAGAAGAGAAAAATTATAAATCTATCTCTTGTTCGTTGGCCACTAATGTAGGGTTCTAAAATAAAGGAATTGACTAATAATTAGAGAAACTTGGGCTATTAGTTAGAAACACTACATGGGGTTTGATGGAAAAATAGTTTTTTTGGGCCAAACTCTCGAAAAGGAGTGAATATGGTAGAATGGATGAAGAAAATGGTAAATTACGTGAGAAAAGTCGGGCGAATGAAATGATAGGTTTGTGGAGGAATGTGGGGAGGGAGGTGAGTTAGTTTGGTAAAATAAAATATAGGGTGATGAAGGTTATTGATTAATATCATGTAACAAAACCTGTAATGGATGATACAAAATAGATAGAAATAAGATAGATTGATATATATGGATACATATTGATAGATATGTACTTTTTATCTGTGCCTTTTAACCATCATAGAGCTTATTGTGGTAAAGATATATATACACCAAGGTATGAAAAACCAAGGTGAATATGGTATCCCTTGCATGGACTTTTGACTTTGTAAACAAGAAAGAGTGCCCTCATTTGTACTAGACATAATAGAACCTTGTCATAATATGTGAGGGAAATTATCTTAAAGCATGATATCCCTAGTGCAAAAAGGTATTAAATGACATTATATGCAAATTAAGTTTTTCAATGCTAAAATCCAGTCCCACACACACAAGGATGATACTCATCATGGTAATGTACAAGAACATTCTACAAACATGGCATACAAAATTAGTTACCTTACCCTATTCTCACTCCTCTAATATGATGGAGGTATCCTTGAGTAGTATAGGAATAAGGCAATGAGATAAATCAATCAAATGAAAAATACTCACTGTCCATTAAACAGATCAACTTCCATTAGCTTATCTTACCAAAAGATATGTGATCATATATGGATAATGACTATTGTAGGAAGGATGCATCCATTAAGGCATGATATTTGTTATAAAGGTGGTTAAAGCTGGTTAGGCAATATATTGGTAGATAGTAGGGTAGTTTAGCAATAGTATTTTTTTTGCAATTTTCAAGAAATCTCAATGTTTATAGGTAATGCATAGCTTTCTATTTCTTACGTATCATACTTCCAAGAAATATCTCATTAAAGAATTACATTTTTGACCCAAAATAAATATTGGATAATACTATTTAGGTGATGATATGACATGGGATAGTATATGGTCAAAGGAAATGACCATGTCAATATTTTTCCAAAAGAATGTTTTGAAGCATATGCCCCTAGTCTTTATCAAGATCAAGGTGATAGGGAAGATGGATGAACGTGGAATGAATTGGATGGATAGTGTTGTTAGGATAAAATAACATGTTGTATGAGATAAGATGCTCCCATATGGAATGGTACACACAGATATAATTTATTTTACACATTATTCCCATGAATGGGTTTTCATCATAGTACTTTCCCAAAGTTCCATAAGAATTGTTTTCATTATTGAACAAATTGTTTTTTATTTTTATTTTTTATTTTTGAATGATCATCAACTATGTGGGACCACCTAGTGGTGTGGATGTAGATGTTGCTATCATAATGTTCCAGTAATGTCCTACCTTGAGGAGTTGCTTTGCTAAGATGAGGTCACTTCTATATAGCCCATGGGTGTTATTGTGATCCTTTTTGATACTAGAGTTGGATTTATCTATATGCACACATCGTGATAGAGTACCATTAGAGTCCTTATGATAAATTGTTACTACAAAGACATGGTGAATGTGAGATTTAGGATTTTTGGATTTGAGACAAGATGTTGGATTTTGATGGGGGATGTAAGATATAGATGAATTATTTGGTAGTTTGGTTGTAGGATTTTTTATTTTCTAAAATTGGGATTGTGGGTGATGGAGTGTGGATGTGGGATTTTGGGTGTTTTGGGACCAAAAATTTTGTACACCTTGTGTGTTGGTATTGAAGACTATTTTGAAGGAGGTAGACACTTTGTATTCATGGAAGGCCTTGTTTGATGTGGCTCCATAGTTTTATAAACTATTGGATTTTGATTTTGATTAGGTGTCTTGTATGGTACAATTTTATTTGTGATCCATTTCGACTTTATAAGCCAACTTTGAATTTTGGATTTATTAGCTTCAAAAGCTTAATTTTAATTTATTTCCTTATAAAGATTTTTCTTTTGTTGGTCCCCATTAGTGGATTGGAAAATTTGGGAATGATGATATATGATGTGAATTGGAGGAGTGCTAGCAACAAACTTATTTTAAGGACTATTCATGGACCCTATTTTGATGTTTGCATGAGATGAAGTTGCCCTTGGTATCATGGATGTACCACTAACATCCTTAGATTCATTAATCGATGAATAATCAAGTCCTTGATATTTAGGATTTTCAAAAAATTGTATTGGTTCTAGAATACCCTATTCATTTAGGCCTAATCCTTTTCCTTTATACTGCATGCTTTGACATGTCTTTTCTATAATAGGATATGTGTTGTTCTGATAACAAGATCCTAACTCTTCTTTATGTTGTTGGGAATCATCAATGATGGTTATCTTCTCATCAATAAGAAGGATTATTTTAAATAAGTGTGTGATCAAAGTTGATAGGATGTTGTTTCTTTTTATGACTTCATTCTTGTTTCTTTTTCATTCTTGAAGATGTCTAAAAAGGGATAGATCATCTATGTGTCCAGTGGAAGAAAGTGTCTCATTTGTGGAAGTGGAGGTTATTGGTATATGGATGAGGTCAAATTTAATTTTAGGTTAATGGAATGTTATGAAAAGGAATGATGAGATGATGAATGGAATGGAAAGGGATGATAAGATATTGATTAATGATAGGATGAGATTCTAGGAGTTGGGTAACTTGATCTTGATTCATTTTAGAGATATCTTCTTTATGATTTGGATTTTTTTCTTGGTATAGATATAACTTAAAAATTGGGATATAAATAAGGGGATCTTGGATGGATTCAATATTTTGGCATTGTGGTAATGGATTTTGAATAGGACTCTTTGGAGTAGGGATGATGATGTTTTTTGATCTAGGATTTCTTGATTATAGATTAGACTTGAATCAAACAATGGATTATCTATCATGGATGGCCCTTGGGGAAATCCTAAAAGGTGTCATTATTGGATAAGTTAGTTGATGGTTTTGATGTGGATTGATGTTGCAAAGGTTCCCAGGATGTAGGATTGAAAAGAGAAGTGAAGGCTTCTTATGGGAAAGCTTCTTCAAGACAACCTATTATAGAGTCAAATGAAGCGGATATGTTATGGCTAGGGATGCAATTAATGCGATTATTTTGATATGAGTCATTGATAGACATAGGTGGCTGATTTTGATAATGTTTTGGAAAAGTATCTTGATATATGCCTAATTTCTCATTATGTGAGCTATAAATATATTTGATGTAATTATTTTGAGATGAATCACCAAGATTATTTCTAATAGTGATGTCACCTTGGTCAATAAAATCATAAATGAGATTCTTTAGCTTGAAACAATTTGGAGTTGTATATCCTTTGGCCCTATGGCACTCAAAAAAAATAGTGTCCTTCATGTGGGCTTGACTTGGGGTACACACTGCCTAATTTCTAGGAGTGTGACTAAATTTGATTGGACTATCTTTTGGAGTGTTGATTTGATGGGCTCTCCCAAAGGAGTATATTTTCACTACATGGTATGTTTTTTTATCTAGGAGATCCTCTCTATGAATTATCTTACACTACTGTTGATGTTTGGAAATTGGGTGGTGCTTGTAAGATTAACATGGGTTGAATATGTTTGAGCCATCTTGGCATTAACCACAACATCATTGATCACATCTTTGTTTTCTTTGAATATTTTGATGATTCATTTGGCTATAAGGGCTTTCTCAATGGTAAGCCCTTTCTCTATAACTCGATAAAAAGTATTAGAGTATTGAACTTTGAGATGGAACCCTATTTTTGTATTCATGTTTTGGATAAATATTCAGGTTAACAATTTCTTAGGTATATGGCATGGGAAATTACTGGCTAAGCTTCTCCATCTCTATAATAAGGAGGTGAAATTTTGTCCACTTTTTTGTTTTGTAGTGCATAGATTGGTCATTGAGACTTCATGTTCTATGTTATAGGAGAAATATGAGATGAATTTTTGGCTATTTTTTGTTCTAATGTCAAATGGGAGTTCAAAAAACCATTCTATGACATGCCCTCCTAAGCTTCTTGGAAAGAGGCACATAAGATAAATATTATTATGAATAACCTTCAAGCAAGCTATATAGAATTACCTAATGTATTCGCAAGGGTTTCCCTTTCCTTTATACTTGTCAAATTTTGGAATGCCAAAGTTATGTGGAAAGGGTGGCATGGGTCAGTCCTATTAAAAGGATACTTGCATATTTTTTTGAGCATATAACTCTTCTTCATCGGTCCCATTTGGATGTTTGAAATTTATTGTTGTAGATCTTGAATTTGTAGAGATAAATCATTTTGGTGTGTGAAAGTTGGTATGTTATAGCTGGATATGGGATGCGTTGATGATTGACTTGGGGGGAATTTGGTGATGGGTTGTTTTGGTGAATGTAGGTTTGATTGATTATGTTGGAATTTTTAAAGGGGTTTGATGTGGAAAATTGTTGTTGAGGGTTTATAATATTTTGAGTTGGGTAATGTAATACCCCTCCGTTTTGCTTCTTGTTCAAGTTGTTTTATGCTATGTTTGGTTGCAATTAATTTGATACTGGATACATTTTGTTATGATGTTTTGATCGTTACTATTGATTGACAAATATTATTGTGGGATGTAGTTATCTTAATATTGTTTCACATGCATTATAGATTAATGTTGTTGTAGAGTTTAACATAAGATGGTATTATGAGATTCCTGAATTATGATAGAAGTGTCAGTTTCAATGAGTGTATTGGTGAAGAGGACGGTTTCACATCACTCGCTTGCGAGCGCCCTGCGAATCCGTAATTCCGTCTTCACGGTGTGTATTATATGCTGGATATATCGTATGACATTGTTTACTTGGTTGCAGGATTGCAGGTACATGACATCGACTCCACCTGGTTTCACAGGTTTGAGCGTGTCGATCCAACGGTTAAGTTGAACGGGAGATAGTAGCTAGGTAACATGTGTCAAGTCTATACCCTAGCCTTAGTGTGTCATCAGTTGTGTGTGTTGAGTCATTGTCTGTCTTGCTTTGATGTTATTTAATTCTGAAGCATTCTTGATTTGGAAATAGATATTTAGAATAATTGCATTTAAATCATGTTGATGGTTATTTAATTTAAATAATGCAATGTGGATAAAAGTTTATATTTAAATTAATTAATTATATTTAATTTATTTAATTAATTAAATTTAATCCATGGGGGTTGAATTTAGTTATTAAATAATTAAATTAATTAATTAAACGTGATGCAAGAGAATGAAAGGAAATAAAAGAATTAGAATTAATTTTGGAATTTAATTCCAACGTGTGAGAATTAAATTAGAAATTGTAATTAAATGTTTATTTGGAAAATTGGTTGCAACTTTGGAAATTAATTTATTATTTGAAATTGCATTTTAAATTGAAAGTGGGTTTTTGAAAAGTGAAATTGAAATTGAAATTGAAATTGGGAATTGAAAGTGAAATTGAAATTGAAATTGAAATATCTAATTTGCATGTAATGTGAATTAGGGTTGAATTAGGTATTTTTGATTTATAAGAATATATGTTTTAATTTTAGGGCAAGAAAAATCTTTAGGAAAATTCATTTTTACAGCAAGGAAGAAATTTTGGAAAATTTGTACAAGGGTTTGAAGAAAGTTTGATTGTAGAATTGATTGAAGGAAAGATTGTTTGCATTTGCTGGATTTTGGATTGGATTCATTGGAGGATTGAAGAAAATTCAGGAAATCTTTGGAGGAGGCTTGCATCAAAAATTCATCTCTTCCTGTAGCTTCTTGTACCAGGTTTTCCTCTTGTGTTTTATTGTTCTTGATTGTTTTTTTTAAATAGTAGTGATTAAAGATTTGTTTGTTAAATCTGTTTTAGAAAGCAAACTTGATATTAGAAGAAAAGAATTAAATAAATTTACAGCTTTTGCTTGTGAAAATTCTTGAGTGAAAATTGTGAAAACCTTAGTTGAATTTAAATTATTTGGAAATTGATTTTATTGTTATTGAAATCAAACCATAGAGATTGAACAATGCATTTAGAATGTTTTTAGAAAATGAAACCTTCTGTTTATTATTAAAAAATCAGAATTTTAAATCTGCAGTATAGTTATATTTTTCATGGTAAAATGGTCTGATTGCGTCACCTATAACTTTACTTTCACAAACTGGGTTTTCTGAAAATTTAAAGGGTTTTTGCATTTTGAAATTTTCTTATTTCTGTCCAAAAATTGTAAATACCCAGATTGTAATTTTTTAGTTATGCTTGAAACATGAGACTGTTGTTAAATTATTTTCCCATGACTGTTCTGAAAATAAAATAATCATAAATTGATATTTATAAATATTAATATTTTATGTATTGTTATTATAATATTAAAATATTATTTAATAATATTTTATATTATAATTTATAATACTAAAGTATTATATTTATTTATATTATTTTAAATAAAATTTGTATATTAAATTAGTGGAATTAAAATTATAAATATATGGGGAAATTATTGTTTATTTTAAAATGGCATGTTAAAGTTTAATTGAAGGAGTTAAATAGTTGATTTAAAGAATACATAATTTAAAATTGAATTGTGGAATTTAAATCCATATGTAAAAGGTCCAATTATTAGTTTGATTTAATTGGAAAAATATATTTATATTTTAGAATATTGATGATAAAAGATATTTTATTTTGAATTAATCAATTTGATATTCTGCAAAGGATAGAAGATATGTTAATGATTAAATATATTTAAATATATTAATTTATATTTAGTATATATATAGTGAAGATATATATTCATTTGGGAGAATAAATAATATTTTAGCTTATTTTATTCTGTTGTTTGCAAATTGGGTATTATTAGTGTTTTAAAAGAGATAATTAGTATGTGTAGAAGATGTATAGAGAAAGATATTTTTTAATAGAAATAATTACTTGATTTAAAAAGGAAATGATTATTTTGCTAATATGATTGAAGAAAATATATTGAGATGTATATATATATCCATGAGTATTTTCAATCAGTATTTACCTTATTTTAATTAAGTGTGTGTAATTTAGCTTTGCATGAAGAGTTTAAAAGATAAGTTTGGAATGTATGGTCAAAATTGATAAGGAAAAAGATATTTAAATATATTGAAGAATTATAAAAATATTTATATTTGAATGTTTGTTTTAACTGATGAGATTTAATTAGAAACAATATGAATGCGTGGTCAAATAGATAAACCAAAAGATATTTTTATACATTGATGAAATTGCATGTTTTTAAATGGATAGTTGATGAGACGTAGACTCTGGATAGAAAATTGGAAAAGATTGTTTGCAATAGTGTTAGATTGCATTAGAAGTAAATTTAGGAACTAACTATATTGAAAAAGGCAAATAGTTATTATGTTCTAGTTAGTTCCACAGAGAAATCTAGTCATTGTGAATGGAATATTAATGGTGTCTATATAATATGGAGCATATATATATATATATATATATATATATATATATATTCAGTGTAAAATTCATTATCGTATTTTATTTTAATGAGATGCATGCAATGTATTATTGAATAGAGATTTAAAAATGGATTGATTAGTGTATATGGAAAATGGATAGAGAAACAATATGTTATTATATTAAAGTGATTGAATGTTTTAAATAGAAAATTGAATGAGATGTAAGATTTGGTTAGGAAATGGAAAGAGTTTACTTGCATGGATTTGTGTCAATTTAAAAGTAAATTAAGAAGTTGTTTTATTGATGAAGCAATCAATTATGTTATTTATTAATTTCTATTTAGATTAATTGAATCATTGTGATTGGATTATGAAAGAGATATGGATTTAGTATATCCAAAAGTAGTATCTTCCTCATGCTTATCTTAAAGGATTTAATTCTTTGTATTCAGTAAAGGGAAGTAAGTTTAATTGTTTTAGATTTCTAATAATGAAAAAGGAAATAGGGGTTATGATTATTTTAGATGATCTATTTATTATGTCTTTGACTTTGTCAACACTACCTATTGAATGAGTATGGATTTAGGAAATCCAAATATTAGATTTGATTGATGACTCGAATGCTTTTTGTTGCTATGTCGTCAAGTTGCATTGTTGGTTTTGGGATTTAGTGTTAGTCCTAAATTATAAGTCTTCCAGAAGATCTTAGAGGATAAGGGTTGTTGAATCTTTATGCCATCTAGTTGTTTTTCCTTGGGTAGTGCATGTTCAGTTTTACCCGATTTTTATGAACGGGGATGTTTGCACCTCCTTGGTTTAGGAGCGGATTATGGGATCTGTGTCTCCTTGTATGGAGTGACCTTGTTATGTGGTTTCATCTTGTTGTCTTCTGTGAAAGGAGTGGACTATGTGTTATTACCTCCAAGATGTTTGGAGTGGGATATTTTGTACCTCCTATGAAAGGAGTGGACTATGTGTTGTTGCCTCCAAGATGTTTGAAGTGAGATATTTTGTACCTCCTGTGAAAGGAGTGGACTATGTGTTGTTTCCTTCAAGATGTTTGGAGTGAGTTTCTATTATTTGTATCCTCCTTGTGTTGGAGTGGATTATGATGCCTAGTTGGTATGCACTTGTGGTTCCCTTGGTGGATTGTTTGGATGTGTGTTGTCGAATAGAAGAGTGGCTTCTGTTAGGCGCCAGAGCCCAAAGAGGTAAACTGGATAACCTTCAGGAGTGATTTAAACAAGTGATAATTAAAATAATGTACTTAGAAGATTAGGACTAACTTCACATTAATCAAGATAATTTAATCCTCACTCATAGACGCAAGGGCTTGTTTAGACTTGGGATGAGTGAGAAGGCTTGGAATGGCAAGATCAACTATCTTGCTCTTACGAGAGGTAGTTGATTTCGCATGAGTGAGTATGAGTGTCGGGATTCGGTTGAGGCCACCAGGATTACTTGTGCCAGAGCCTATGAAGAATGCCCAGAGGAGATCTCATGACAAACCTTACGATGAAACTCTATCTATGACAACTATTGTTAATTATTTTATGTGTATGGTTATTTGAACATACTTGATCTACTTTATGTCTGGAAGCAATGTGACCTATGTCAGTGATGTTGGAGTTGTACTTGCATTGTACTTGTATTGTATTTGATTTGTACTTGTATTGTACTTGAGTTGTACTTGATTCATACTTGTATGGTAAATGAGTTGTACTTGTTAATTCATTTGGTTGGTTATAATAGTATGAGTCAGTATGAGTTTGCCTTTGGTTAGAGGTAGTAGAATCTTTGTCCATGTTGTTTTGGTACTATCTCCTAGCATGGGGGGTGGGCCTTCGAGTACCACATTGGTAGGGTGGAATATGCACCAAAACTGTTGGGTCCCCATCGATCTTCAGTACTTGGTGGCGAAACATCCAGATGGACAGCTCGCGGTTCTTGTTGTATTATTTTGTATTGTAATATTTTAACTTGTATAAGTTATTTTATCCCTCTTTTGTTATGAAGTGGAATTTTGTAATTGTAACCTTGAGTACTATTGCCTCATTCTGGGAATGAGTGATGTATCTATTGGTTTAAGATAATGTTTATGAGATTGTATCTTGGTTGATTATCTTCTTATGTTATGTGGTATTCTTATGATGTATGATGTTTATATCATAAGGTTCATAATGCTATGGTTATATGTAATATGTATGTGTGGGTTTTAGTAATCCTAACCTTGTAGCCTTAGAGGTTGTTGTTAACTAGTAAGTGAATGTGTATGTTAAATGCACTTTATAAAAAAAAAAAAAAATTGGTTCGCTTATGATGTTAATTGCAACTTCCTAAGCTTCTTGGAAAGAGGCATATAAGATAAATATTATTATGAATAACCTCCAAGCAAGCTATATAGAATTACCTAATGTATTCGCGAGGGTCTCCCTTTCCTTTATACTTGTCAAATTTTGGAATGCCAAAGTTATGTGGAAAGGGTGGCATGGGTCAGTCCTATTAAAAGGATACTTGCATATTTTTTTGAGCATATAGCTCTTCTTCATCGGTCCCATTTGGATGTTTGAAATTTATTGTTGTAGATCTTGAATTTGTAGAGATAAATCATTTTGGTGTGTGAAAGTTGGTATGTTATAGCTGGATATGGGATGCATTGATGATTGACTTGGGGGGAATTTGGTGATGGGTTGTTTTGGTGAATGTAGGTTTGATTGATTATGTTGGAATTTTTAAAGGGGTTTGATGTGGAAAATTGTTGTTGAGGGTTTATAATATTTTGAGTTGGGTAATGTTGATAGAATTTTTGGTTAGATGGGTTTACATTGTGGTTTTGGTGAAGGTATTTTGGTTGGATGATGTATTGTTGAGAATTCATGATGTTTTGATGGGGGGTATGTTGATATATGTTTTGATTAATTAGATTTTATTTTTTCCTAGGATGTGAGGTGATAGCATGTGGAAGTTGTGATATGGGGTTATAGTAGTGGTGGGTGTTGTTAAGGTTGTTAGATATGTAGGTGTGGATCACTAGTATAATTTGGCAAATAAATGATTGTGTGACTAAAAATTTTAGTCACAACAACTAAAGATGACTAAATTCTACTCATTTTTTGCAACACAACTATAAATGACTAATTCGATCATCATAAGTGACTAATTTGATCATTGGGTAAAAATCACAACTAAATAATTAGTCACACAAATAAAAATTAGACAGTATGATATTAAAGTGGATAATTAAAATATATATTTCAAATTGAAGGAGTGGGTGGTATTATAATATAATATGATATTATGTAATATAATATAATATAATATTTATATTATATTATTAATATTACATTATTATATAATATTATATTATAATATAATATTATATTATAATATATTTAATAATATCTATTGTATAAAAGCTAGAGATTTATACATTGTAATTTATTTAATTTCGATTCCATTTTGAATTTTTTTTTAGCAAGAAAATACCTTGATGGGCACACATAATGGGTGGGCAATTCTTGGCCATAATTTTTAAACTCCCTGCCAAATCTTGGGTATAGTTTTCATTTTAATAAACAAACTCTAAAACCCTCATCGAAACCTTATTTTCAGTCTACAACTCATGAAATTAGAGAAGTGAAAGGTCAATACCAGTGAGGAAGAGTTTGGAGGAGCCAAAACCAATGTTGTTGCACTAGCTGCATGGAAGAATTTGGAGATGACATGGGTTCCATGCTGCTATTCAAGAAGGTTGAACCGTGTTGAACCATGTCAGTAAAGAATGCTTTGACACATACTTTTTTTATGTTGTTTATACATGTATTCAATGATCTATATATGGTGTGCAAATGAACAAAGTTGCAAGGGGTGTTTGGAGAAGAGGTAGAGACCGCCTATGGGAGTAGAATGGAATGAAAGGGTGAGGACCAATAGATAGGTGAAAGGAATTCCTAGGCATCCTAGGTAGTTGCATTTGATCCGGTTAGACAAGATGATGACCTGGAGCTCGTTTCTCCTTCACTAGTAGTTTCATCACTATCTTGCTTGGAATCCATTCCTAACCAAGAACACCATATAGGCGTCAAAGGCTAGATTTATGTGGCCAAGCAATTGGGAGTGACATAAGGGTGATGGTATCGATATTGAGATCTGATACAAGTTTTTGAAGGAGCATGGACCTATGGAGCAGCAAAAAATGATGATAAAGGATGCCATAATTTACAAACCTAAATATGCTCATTATCAGATCTTGGTCATAATTTTATTTTAATAAAGATACTCTAAAACCCTCGTTGAAACCTTATTTTCAAGCTGCATCTTGCCAAATTGGAGAAGTGAAAGGTGAATACCAGTGAGGAAGATTTTGGAGGATTTGAAAGGAAAGCATTTTTTGATTTCTTAAGCTATCTTTGCATGCGTTGTGGTCTTAGAACAACCTATAATGCTTTGCATGTTTGTAAACTAACTTTTTTGTTCTATAGGGTCTAGTCTCTCATGGTTTATTTTGCTCTACAAATCATGACATTTTTGGCACCTGAGTTTATATCTCTCTCCATGAATGTTTTATTTTATGTGATAATACAAACAATTTTTTAATGGTCTATTTGTCACCTATTAGCTATTATTTATTTATTTTTATTTTTTTACAGTTGAAAATTGATTTTTTCTTTCCAATGGTCCTATTGACATATCTATGTTCATTTATTCCTAAAAATAGTCTCATCTCCCACACAACAATCTCCATCTTATGTGCTTGATAAGATGCAAATTTAGGTGGAAAATAATATTCAATGTATTTTTGCAAGGCCTATGTTTTATAAAGAATTGTACCATTTATTTTACCAATACAATCCCAAGGCAGCTATATGGGGTAATATTGTATGGGAGCATGCAGTGTCAAAGGATCTTATCAATTTGGAATTCCAAAGGGTTGTTGGTCTAGTTTTATTACTATTTTATTGAGGCACATCATTTACATGTTTTGACTTGCCAGTGAGGTTTTTCTTTGCTAGTGAGGCAGTTGTTATGAGACATTGAGTGTAATTAGTGAGGTTTTGATTTTCCATTGAGGCTTAATGAAGTAAATTTTTTGTCTCCTCTTGATTTGTAATTTGTTTGTGTTTGATCAATCATATTTTTTCAAACATTTTAGTCTTCATTTCATGGTACTTCTCTCAACATTTGAATATCTATGATACTTGAATTTTATTTGCATAAATTTTTGAGGATTAATTAAGTTTGATTTGCTTTGTAACTTGAATAACTAATTCATCCAAATAAATGACTAAACCATGACTAAATAAATGACTACCGTGACTAAATAAATGACTACCATGACTAAAATAAATAACTATCATGACTAAATAAATGATTACCATGACTAAATAAATGACTACCATGACTAAATAAATGACTAACATGAATAAATAAACAACTACCATGACTAAATAATGACTACCATGACTGAATAAATGACTAGTTAACAACAATCAATGACTAAATATACTACCAAATTGATCAATCAAAACAACCAATAAATGACTAAAACTAGTTTAGTCATGAATTTGGTCACGTTATAAATGACTGGAAATAAACTACTAATAATCACATGAACAAACTAATTTATTTCTATTTTTGTACTAGTGAATGTTAGATGTAAATGGTTGAGAGATATGGGGTGCATGTGAAGGTGTATTTTTATTGGAGTTGGGATGTTAGAATTGTTAAATATAAAGTTTTATTGATATAACAGATTGGTGCTTGTGAGATGTGAGATGGTTGTGATGATGTTTGTGGATTAATTATTGAAGTGGGATCAATATTATTACTAGATTTTATTTGTATAATGGATTGGTTAATTGCATGGTGTATGTGGGAGCTTGAATGTGTATGGGAGGTAATGATACTTATGTTGAATTATTTTGTATGATTGATTATGGGATGATGGTATCAATTTGTTGAGGTGTGATATTAAGAGAGTGTGAGGAATAAAAGGGATTGTTATTAGTAATTTGGATGGTAAGGTTGTTATTAGGTTGTATGAAGGAGTTGGTTTCATGTCAAGGAATAGTAGATGACTTGACATGTGTGAAGGTTTGTTCCTTAAGTGTAGCAATATTGAAATCCAAAGGTAAATTAGTACCACTTTGTGTAGGTCTAAGTATGTGTTGGGATTCGAATCAATGAGGGCATCAATTGTTCTAGATAAGGAGGGATTTTGTTGCATTTCCAAAATTTTCTCTTTAGTTGATTCCTTAGATTCCACATATCTATTTGCAATATATTCTATGATTTATGGATATTGATTTTGTTGTGGTTGTGGAGTTTGGTATTTAAGAGAATCAAATAAACAACAAGGCATTCCAAACTCTAGTTTGGTAGCCCCCATGGGTGCAGTGACATTTGAACTACTAGGATTAGAATCCATGAGATTTTTGTGTTGTGACCTTATAATAGGCATGCAATAGTGATGATCTTATGAAATATGGATGTAAGTGAAGGTTGGTGATGTGATATGGATGAGTGGCCAATTTTAAATAATTATAAACCTAGGTGTGGTTGAAAGGTATGAAGGGTGAAATTTGAATGTGACGAGTGGTCAAATCTTATGTTTGTCTCTATGTATGATAGTAGGTGCCAGATTTTTCTATTGCAAGTCTATTTATGAGATTGTGAGATTTGATGACTATAAGAAATCTAGATAATATATTTATTGTGTTGAAAGATAGTACAATTACACCACAATATAGGATAATTGCACTAAGCAGAGGTTTAGATGCATGATTTTGTGTAAAATTGATGATAGTCTAGTTTTTAAAATAGAATCAGTTATACTACAAGTAGGGACAATTGCACCATACGATTGGATAATTGCACCACAAGATTGGAAATATGTGCCATAATATTGGATAGTTGTACCATAGTATTAGATAATTGTTCCATAAGATTAGACAATTTCACCGCAAGATTAGAAAATTACACCACAAGATTAGACAATTGCACCATAGGATTTCACAATTGTGCCACATGATTGGACTATTACACCACAAGATTAGATAATTGCA
This sequence comes from Sequoiadendron giganteum, assembly GCA_007115665.2. Lineage (NCBI taxonomy): Eukaryota > Viridiplantae > Streptophyta > Pinopsida > Cupressales > Cupressaceae > Sequoiadendron > Sequoiadendron giganteum. The sequence goes on from CM021100.1 coordinate 642,683,368, forward strand.
CCATAGGATTAGATATTTGTACCACAAGATTGGACAATTACACCAAAAGATTGGACAATTTTACCACATGATTGGATAATCACACCATAGTAGAAAAAATACATAATTTTAGGAAAAAATATATATTTTAGACTCTATGTCCAGTAAAATATGTAAGAGGATTAATATTTGCGACAAAGAATAAATAGTTGCAGGTTTTGATAGTTCAAATGCATTATTCTGTGAAGTTTTTGGAACTTTTTCAAGATAAATTTCTAAGACTTTTGGAAAGAACAAGAAGAATCAATAAAAAATATAGAATAGCTATTTGATATTTCCAAGGTAATAGGTAGACTGGTGTCATTGGTCTATCATATGAAAGAAGTTCCAAGCATGATATACAACATAACTATTCAAATAAGGTGTATCTTGCTAGTAGAGTCCCAATCAGTAAATTATTGTAGGAGCACATAGATACATGTGCAACATTCTCAAAGGGGGATAGACAAGGGCTCACCTTCCTTCTTCCCTTTTAGGTTTTTACACCTTCAAAATAATTCTATCACACCCTAGGATGGTACATGTTGGGTAACTTCATGCATGATTTTGTAAACTACGACCCACTAAGAATGATGATTGATGGTTCTAAGGCTTCTAATAACAAGTTTTATAAATAATTGGTGAACAATGATCCTATATGTAGTGCTCGATATTGGAGGGGTCTCCTCTCTCTTCACCTAACACGTCTTAATAGATCGAGGGTCATGTGGCTTGGCTTGAACGATGCTAGCCACACCTAGGGGTAAAAATTTTGTTCTCTCCCTTTCTATACCCTACTAAAAAATGTGGTTGAGGTTTCCCTTGGGGTGATGAAATTACCAAGAAATCCTCCTAATTTAAATAAAATGAAGGAAAAATATTACTATTTCTAATCTTTAGGCTCACACTAGGCACAAGGGGAGAGCATACATAGACTAAAACACCTTGGGTAAATGAATCAATGCATGAAATCAAAGGCATTTCTAATCTCAGATCTCACACTAGGTGTAAGGAGTGAGTATACATACCCAAGACTCCACTAGACATGAAAAACATATTATTTTACCTTATTGAAATTAAATGTGAGCTATTCTAGAAAAATAGATCAAACACACAAAACCCTACAAGAAATGCATCAGTAGTTTTAAGATTTAATTCTTCTATCTACAAAATCCACAATGCATAGATTGAATTGGTAACAAAGAAAAATCCTCAACCTATGTAAGGGAGGAAATCGATAAGCGTGAGAAAATCCATGTTAAACAAATTAAACAAGATCTAATTCAAAACAAGGAGTTAGATTCATACCCATTACTCGTGAAATGAAACTATGAAGGAAATGAAATAAAACTATGTAATAAAAGAAGAGAACATAAATTAAATTCATAAAAAACATAGTGTTACCATCCCATGTCGAACAAAGTGTATTCACAATGATGTTGGATCACTATTGTATCAATGTGAAGCCTCCATTTGTGTGGAACAAAATCTTCAAATTGTGCAATGTTGATCGAAGATGTATGTTAAAGTTCTCAAGAAATTAATTTTAATTTCAACATTACTTCATTGTGCAAAAGATGTCAATTCTCTGATTATTTTTTAGGATGAAGATGATTGTTATATAGATTTTTTGTTTTGAAATGAATGATCAAGATCATGTAGTAGAATATCCTGATCAACGGTTCAAAATCATTGAGAGGAATTAGATGGGAAGAATCAATGTATTTTGATTACTTAATCGGTGTGATTGATGAAATCAATTTGAGTATTTAGTGGAATTGAGTAAATAGATTGAGATTTTAGTGAGATTGAAGAACAGATGAATCAGTCAAGAAATAGATGAATCGGTCAACCAATCAAAGTGAGCAATCGGGGGATCGTAATTTTCTCAATCATGAAAGTGGGTGAGGGTAATTTAATTAATTAATCCTATTGAGTTGAATATGCAAATCATGCTTGAATTTTACAAACAAAGTTGCATTTGTTTGTTTTGACCCTTTTTTTAATGATTGAATAATTTATTTAATTATTCAAGTTTAGGGGAAAGTCATTTAATTACACTATTAAGTGATAATAATTTAATTGACTTTGGGGAATAGGGTAAATTAGCAACATAATTAGATAGTTGATGTTATTTAATTAATCAAGAGGAATAAATATTAGCTTAGGACTTTATTAAATAAATAAAATTTATTTAATTAGTCAAAAATGATGAAAAGGTGAATTAATTAAATAATGTAATATTATTCAATTAATAGAGGAAATTAGGGTTTTTGATGTAATTGATGTGAAATGCAATGATAATGATATCGATGATGAGAAAATGTCATTCAGGTTGTGTGATAAGTGTTAGGTCATTTTTACATGTCTACGTTTTGCCCCTCTTTGAGACAAAGTACTGGTTGCTTTGTTTCAAAGAATTGGATGTTAAGATCAAGATTTAAAAAAAATTGTATGCCCCAAAGGTTAGCAAAATGATGGTAGAATGTGTAAAGGTGGAAATCGATAAGCATGAGAAAATCAATGTTAAATGAATTAAACAAGATCTAATTAAAAACAAGGATTTAGATTCATACCCATTACTCATGAAATGAAACTATGAAGAAAATCAAATCAAATTATGTAATCAAAGAAGAGAACATAAATTAAATTCATAAAAACATAGTGTTACCATTAGGCATGTCAAAGTGTATTTGCAATGATGTTAGATCATTGTTGTATCAATGTGAAGCCTCCATTTGTGTGTAGAAAAAGCTTCAAAGTGTGTGATGTTGATCGAAGATGTATGTTAAAGTTCTCAATAAATCAATTGTAATTTCAGGATTACTTTGTTGTGCAAAAGATGTCAATTCTTTGATCATTTTTTAGGATGAAGATGATTGTTATATATATATTTTAGTTTGAAATGAATGATCGAGATCACGTTGTAGAATATCTTGATCAACGGTTCAAAACCATTGAGAGGAATTAGATGGGAAGAATCAGTGGATTTTGATTATGTAATTGGTGTGATTGATGAAATTTCAATTTGAGTATTCAGTGGAATGGCGGAAATAGATTGAGCTTTCAGTGGGATTGAAGAATAGATTAATCGGTTAGGAAATAGATGAACCAATCATCCAATAAGAGTGAGCGGTTGGGGGATCATCATTTTCTCAATCATGAAAGTGGCTGAGGGTAATTAATTAAGCCTTTTGAGTTGAATGTGCAAATTATGTTTGAATTTTAAAAACAAAGTTTCATTTGTTTATTTTTACCCTTTTTTGAATGATGTTTGAATAATTTATTTAATTATTCAAGTTTAGGGGAAAGTCATTTAATTACACTATTAAGTGATAATAATTTAATTGACTTTGGGGAGTAGGGTAAATTAGCGATATAACTATATAATTGATGTTATTTAATTAATTAGGAGGAATAAAGATTAGATTAGGAATTTATTAAATAAATAAAATTTATTTAATTAGTCAAAAATGATGAAAAAGTGAATTAATTAAATAATGTAATATTATTCAATTAATAGAGGAAATTAGGGTTTTTTATGTAATTGATGTGGAATGCAATGATATTAGGTGATAATGATGCCGATGATGAAAAAATGTTATTCAGGATGTGCGATAAGTATTAGGTCATTTTTACATGTCTACATTTTGCCCCTCTTTGAGATAAAATATTGGTTGCTTTGTTTTGACGTCAGTGAAATGATGGTAGGATACTAGGGTGCCCCTGGCCAAAAATATCATTTTTTTGTTTGGGCTTGCAATAATGTTTTACTTCAGTTTAGATGCATAAAGGACAAAAAATTAAGCTTATAGAAAATTCATTGATAGTTTAGATGTTCCTGAGAGCTCTTAATTTCAACCTAGGAGGGTTTCCTAGGAAAAAAAATAGGGTTTGGGGGATTGAAATAGGTAATTAGGGTTTAATTTCCTCATTTGCATTATGAGCCTATTGTAATTTCTTACCTCTAGATTCTATGATTTTGTGATTGTTGAGGTGCTATGGCAAGGATTCGAGGAGCCTCACATCGCATGGATGTGGTTCATGAGTTCGGGTGGCCTGCTCATGTCAGTGCCTCAATATGTACCCTTTCCTTTCTTGTTTTCATCTTTCCATTTTTGAGTAATAAATACGAGAATATTTTTTAAGCGAAAGTAGTAATCTTATGTTTTTCATGCTTGAATCATTTTGACCACTTTTGTAATTTATAACTAAGTCGCTCTTGATTTTTCTTCTCATAGTTGACATAAATGTTTTCTTTTGATATATTTTTCTCTTTTGTTTTTGCTTATGCTTAAATTTTTCACTTTTGACTTTCTTGGTTTGAAATGTCCGCCCTTATAAAAAAAATATTTTGAGAAATATGTTCACATTTTCTATTTTAACTTCTTTTGGATTTCTTTACTGCTTTCGAAAAAACAGTGACCACTTTTGACTATTATTAATGCTTTTGACAACAGAGTCACCACTTTTGACAAAAAGTGACTGCTTTTGCTATTTTTGGAATTTTGAGCTAGTTTGTTTCATGTTTTTGAAGCAAAATTTTAACATCATGAGTTAATTTTTGTATGCAATTCTCAAACCACTTATGTCTAGGGAGCATCGGTTGCACCAACTATTTAATTTGATCACTGGGTTCCATGAGCTTGAGCGATATGTGTGTAAGATGGGGAAAATAAAATAGCATAGATAAAAGTGGCATCCAACACAAATCTAAGCTATTAACCTCATACAAATAAGAGAATACAAACAAATGGAGAATAACAAGCTAAAAGAATTCAAATCAAATACTCCCCTTTGAAGTTACTTCACTTCTCTTGTCTCTCTTATTTCTTTTTATGCCATATTGCCCTCAGAATTGTTGTTGAATTTGTGCAAATACCTATAAATAGTAAGCAAGAAAGTTGGATATAATGGTTGTTAAATCAAAAATGGAGGAGGAAGGTTGTGTTTTAAGACAACCATTCGAACGAACGGATAATATTGATCTTCTAGAAATATTATAAGATCAACAAATGAGGGTTCATGAGAGGGAGGTTACAAAATAGATGACCAAGATCGAGTTTCTAGAAAGATGCCAAGATCTATGGTTGAAAATTGATGCAACCAGAATATGCCATGCATGGAAAATATATGACACCGATGGTTATGACAGACATACATGACATGTAGGCTATGACATGAAATAATGACAGGGGATATTTGACCAAAATGGAGGGATAAATAGTATATTTTAAATAATTTATTTGAAAATGGAGAAGGACAAGTGGCAAATAAATAATTTATTTTCAAATTATTAATTTGGAGGAAATGAAAAAGGAGACTTAATTAAATTCATAAATTTAATTAAAGAAGGATATAGAAATTAGACATGGATAATTGATTTGGATTAATTATTTAAAAGAGAAGAATGACACATAATTAAATAGTTTCATCAATTATTTAATAATAGAAGAAACTATAATTATTATTATCTAACTATAGACAGGTGATAAAAGATAAATAATTAAATAAATAATGATTCATTTAATTATTGAAGAAAGGAGGTATTAGTGACGCAATTAATTTATTTTAATTGATCAAGGTAGAATAGAAATTAGAAAGTGAATTAATTAAATAATTAAAAATTATTTAATTAATAAAGGAATACAATCAGGAATAATTAAATAATTAAAGCTATTTAATTATTAGAGGATGATGACTAAGGAAAAATGTTGCTCGCAGACTTAGAACATTTTTTAGTGTCTACATTTTACCCCTCTTTTGACATAATGCAGTTCATTGCGCTGTGTCAAAGAAATTTAATTATGAAATATGCCCCAATGTAAAGAGAAAGGGGAAGGATGACCAGGAGGGTTGTGGTATGCCCCCTCGAGAGGACAAGCGGATTCACAGAACATAAATGTGCTCTTGAAATGTTAGCATGAAGGAGATGGATTTTAGCATGGAAAAGATGAGGGAGATAGACAGGAAATGATAAGGGATGATACCATGTATTATTTCCCATGAAGATGTAAGTCAAGGAATTTACCCCATTCAAGTATAGGGCCAGTATACTATGTACAAGGGGATCGATGGATGCAAAGGATGGTCATGAAAGTGAAGGACGCTAAATTTCAATGGTTTTCAGATCACAAGAAGGATATGAAGCTTTATTATGGATAATAGCTATAGGGATCATGAAAATGCATGTGAAAGATACCCACAATCAACCAAGCAAGCATGCACATGGATCCAAGGACAAACATGATCTTGCCCATAGTCAAGCTAAAAACCAATTGATAGGTGATGATGATAATAACAATGTTGTTTGATATGGGAAGGACACATCTCAAAACAACATGAGGATTGGGAAACACATATCTTGTTAATGATAATGTAACTAAAGGATCAAGGTCTACAACAATGCTAGGAACAAAGCCAAGGAATGTTTTGGATGATGCAGTAGGATGTATAGCAAGATTATATGGATTAGGCTTGTTGCATTTAGAATGAATAACCTTGGGACTAGATGGGATTACAGAGGGAACTTGGATAAGCATATTAGAATCCTTAAACCAATGACAAGGGAAACCAAGTCCAGTAATAGGTATGAAAGGATAGTGTATTGATTTTGGAAAAAGATATGAGACATGAGGATTATTGGTTGAAATAATTATAATATGATCTCCAAGGACTATGTCGCATAGGAATAATTTGTTCTCTCTGAGATATGGGTTTTGATAAATTCTATGAAGGAAATGACAAGATATTTCATGGATAGTGTATGACCAGAGGATAAACATGTCAAGAATTTTTCCAAAGCATGATTTATGTTTGTGCCCTATTTCTTATCAAGATCAAGGTGGGTGGGAAAATGGATGGAAACAATATCGATTGGATGGATAGATGGAAATGTCATGAGAAAGGCATCGGAGATGAGACAAATTGCCCCCAAGTGTAACGGCCCACATAGATAATTGCTCTTACACATAATTCTTGTTTGCCAGGTTTTCATCATGGTACTTATCCAAATTAGCATAAAAATGGTTTTCACTATTTGGATGAATTTTTTCTCTTTACTATTTTTTTTATTTTTTACTTTTTTTTATGATGTCACACAAGACGCCTGTTTGCCAGATTTTCATCAGGGTGACAATTTTTTTGATTTTTTATATCGACTTGATTTTTTGTATGATCATTGATTGTTTTGAATCCTTTGATGGTGTTGATGTAGATACTGGTATCATGATATGCCAATAGTGACCTTTATGGAGTAGTTGTCTTGTTAGGGTCATAGCACTTGCATACAATTGATCAATGTCATTGTGATCCTCTCTGATACTAGGTTTGGCCTTATGGAAATATGCACATCATGATAGAGTTTCATTTGAGTCCTTATGATAAAGAGTTGCTGCCAAGATGTGATGGATTTGTGAGGTATGTCTTTTAGACTTTAGGCATGATGTAGGATTATGATGGATGATGGTAGATGTGGAAGGATTATTTGGATCTTTGGATGAATCACTTTTTATTTTCCAAAATTGGGATGTTGGATGGTGGAGATTGGAATTTTGATTGGGATAACATTCACAACCAACAATTTTATACGCCTTTCTTGATGACCATTTTGAAGGAGGTGGAAATTTACTATATGTGGGAGTCCTCTTTTCTTGTGGCTCCATATTTTGATTGAATTTTGGATTTGGAATATTTTCTTTTCTTGATCCATTTTTCTTTGGGATCTATTTTAACTTCATTTTTCCACTTGTATTTTTGTTTGATTCAATGACTTTTGACATTTGATTTTGAACTTTGGATTTGTAATAAAAAAAAAATTGTTGGTTCCAAATGGAAGATTTATTCATGTTGGAATGACAGTTAATGGTATGGATGGAAGGAGTGTTGTCAAAAACCTAATGACAACGACTACTCATGGCCCCCATTTTGATGTTTGTATTAGATAAATTTTCCCTCAATATCGAGGAGGTATCACTAACACCATTTGATTCTCTGACTAAAGAATAACCAAGACCTTGATGTCTAGGATTTTCATGAAACTGTATTGGTTCTTGAATGCCTTGCTCATGTAGGCCTAGTCCTCTTCCTTGATACTATATACTCTAAAATATTTTATTTGTGATGGGGTATTTTTTACTTTGAAAGAAAGATGCAAACCCATCATTATTTAGCTAGAAACCATTACTCAAAATTTTTCTCATCTGCAAGAAAGATTTCTTTGAAAGAGGTAGATGCTCCTAGTTGATAGGATATTTTGGTGTTATCATTCTTCATTCTTGTTTCTTTTTGATCATTTGGGATATTGATTTGATCTATGGTATATTTTGTATCTTCTTCTATGACTTGATCCATAATAGCTTCTTTGTTTTCTCCTTTGACTTGATCAATAGTAGTTGCTTTATGCTCTTCTTTGATGTTATCCATATCATTCATTTGATTATCTATGTGTCCAAAGGAGGCAAGTGTCTCATTTTGGTAAATGGAGGTGTTTTGTGTTTGGATGGGATCATCTTCAAATGTTTGGTCATGAATGGCATAAAGTTCGATGAGAGGATCATTTTGGACTTCATGTTCAAAGGTAGAATCTTGGTCAAAAATAGGTGCATTTAAGATGAAATGATTGAGAATAGAATCTTGATCAAGGATAGGTGTATTTTGGATGCCATGATTAGCTAGAAGGATCTCTTAGATGGGGTCATGAGATTGACTACTTTGATCTTAATATGAAGGTGAAGCTATGATGTCATTCTTTGGACTTTATTTTTGACATGTATCCTCAAGTTTAGGTGATGGAATTTGATTTTGGACAAGGATATGATTTTCTTTGATAGACCCATGATTTTGACATGGCAGTAATGGATCTTTAATACAAAGATATTTTTCAATATTGGTAGTAAATGGAGGACATGATGGTGAAAAATGGTTGGATGGTGTAGGATCAACAATGTGATTGGATTTCCTAACTTTATTTTCATTTAGGAGTTGAACAAGTTTCTTTTCTAGTTATCCTTGGAGAGAATTAATTAATATGCTTTTATTAGATGGTATTGTAGTTTGGGATGGCTTGCATGACAATGGGTTAGTGGATTATGGATTAGAATAAGATGTGGAGGATTGGAATGGACTAGTGGATGATGGATTATAATAGGATGTGGAGGAATAGAATGGACTAGTGGAAGGTTGGTTTCCCTTGTCAAGGCTAGGATAAGGATGATTAATGGACATTTGTTGGGGATTAATGGTATGGATTGTGTCAAGTGACTCTTGATAGTGAGGCTAGATGGATGAAGGACTAGAGCTTATGGATTGTTGGTAAGAAGGGTATGTGAGTGGTTGGTATTGACAATTAAGGATTGATTGGTATTCAGCTTGACTATGAAGAAGATCAGGGTATAGTGAAGACGTGGTCATGAATTTGGATTAGGATGAATAAGGAAAACTTGTGACCATTGGATGACAATGCAAGGTGCCAATGCAAAATGGATATGAAACTATGCTATTTTTTGTGATTTTCAAGGATATAAAGATGCAAAGTGCCAATGTACCTAAGACCAAGATTAGGAATGGTGGAATGATAATGACCCTATGACCAAAGGATATGTTTTTTTTTTGTATTTTGGGATAATATAGGGATGTGGAGTGATAATGGAAGGATAATAATGACCTTATGACCAAAAGATATGGCATGTAAATGAAGCTAAATGATAAAAAATGCAAGATGGTATGGGACTAAGCTATGTTTTGGTGATTTTTTGGATTATAATGATATGAGGATGCAATATTATCATGTAAGGATAATGATGACTTTGAGACTAAATGATGAAGCTAAATGAAACTAATGGATGCAAAGGATATCAAAGGTGGACTAATTGATGATAAAGGATAATGACAAGGAGACTTAATGATGCTAAATTAATGATCAAGGGTAGTGATGCAACTAAGGCTAAGGTGAAATGAAACTATGTTTTTGTGTTTTTGAGATATAAGGATGCAAAGTGGAAGTGAAATTTAAGTCCAAGACTAAGGATTGATAGAATGATAATGAAGCTATGGTAAAAGGGTATGATATGAATGATAAATGAATTCTAAAATTTGAGACAAAGGATCGCAACCAAACTAATGTAGGTCCAAGATAACAAACCCAAATGTCATTGACCTTTGTGATGAACAAGATGATGGATTTGAAAAGGTGAGTCTAAACTAGGACACAAGTTTGAGACCCAAATTTTTGACCAAGATGATCAAGAAAAAGGTTGATAAATTAAAAGATGAAGGTCAATGACAAGTCAGATAAATAACCAAGGACTGTCCAAAGGCTTGATGATTTTACTATGCCTGAAATCTAGAAGGTATGTGCAACCTAGGACCTAAGATTAATTATGCAAGGAAAAGGTGACCTAAGGTGCACTCTAAAATGCAATGCAAACCTAAATGAAGATGATGAAATGGATTGGGAAAGCTCTGCAAGTCTCTGGTTTGGAAGTCAATATCACTATTATGATGAATTGGTTAAGTTTTGGACAAGGATTTTTTGAAATCATGGTAATTAGGTAGTTGTGGCTCTATTTTAACTAGTATTGGTTCATAGAATGTTGATTTTGTAATTTTAATGTTTTGACTTGATTTTTGAATGGATTTTGACTGATTTTGATGAAATTTGTCTTCGAAAACACAACAAACAGTATCAAGCACTTTGTTTGAGGATTGGTTTGATGTAAAAACATTTATTTTTTAAGAATACAAGCATAATCCTAAGGTTAGCAAGGACAGTATTCATTGAGTTCCCATTTGGATTAACCAACTATGCTTATTCTTAGCAGATGACTTAGAAGCTTGGCCACACTAGCTCCCCTCCATGACACTCACTTCTCCAAGTCAACTAAGCTATGAGTTCTCAAGAATATCCCATGAAAAACTCTTCATCTCTACTAACAACAATGAATATGTGAGACGACTTTAGAGGTCCAACCTCTTGTACCAACAAATAGAAGGATTTTGGTTGCTACAAACAAGAGGTGTCTAGTAAGGGAATCCAGTTCAAGGGTGTTGGAAAAACAAGGATAAACAACTGAGAACGGGGGTAAATCAATTGTTACCAAAATCAAACTTATACAACATTAATCAACCTTAAATCTCAGATCTGATAAATAACAGTGCAAGCATAAATTAATAGCACATCAGAGACACATGAACACCAAGATTTTATACATGGAAACACTGTTAGGGGAAAAACCATGGTGGATGTTAGTCCACAAGATTATACCCTATTAGAAGTATAATGAAGAATAAAAAGGAATGAACTTACATTCAAGTGCTGCCTAGAGCACACTACTCAAAGGGAAGGTTCACTGCCTTACATAAAATAATCAAATTAAATTCATCTAATGAATTTGAACTGAGAAAATAGCTTCTACAAAAGCTCGATTACAGTTTCAGTTAGGCGCACAAAAATTTCTACACACTCTACTCTACTCTTGAATGATTTGACCTTTATTCACATATGTACACCTCTTGCACACACTGAGCATTGCTTCTAAATGAGGAAAACAAACACTTATATATATTTGTTGCACAGATTTACATCCACTATTTAGTCGGCCTCAATACATTAATAAATTTCAATCTGCACCAACACAAGTTGGTCACAACATAGAGAGGACCCAAAAAAACACCTTCAAACAATAAAATATTAATCTTCATTGATCTGCAACATGCTAACACCATCATGTCAGCCAAGAACATGAAAACTCAAGAACACATCGAAAAATCTCCAATCATGAACACTTTGATCAATACGAACATACAACAAGGATAGAGTATGATCTAGACTCATCCATGAATGTCACAAGTACATGCGCAACACATGAAATTACTATAATTTCATCAGCTTCATCCAAGAACACCATCTACAGAAATTGAATAAGTGTAGGAACACAAATCTTCATAACTTCCACAAATCTTTATGCGAACCTCTGAAACTTTTAGAAAACATGCTAGAAAGATTCAGCAACAAAACCTTTGAAGTGCACCTTCAGATCTTTAATGTACATAACTTTCCAACATTCTGACCTTCACAGCTTCATTGGCTGCCAACAATATTATTTTTACAATTTTCTCAATATCCTCAACATATATAGCCTTAAGCATCATGAATGCTAATATTATTGACATCAATGACAACCACATATCAGAAATGCAACCACAACATCCAAAAATCTCCCCCTTTGGTATTGATGGAAACACATGATGTGAAAAATAATGCCACCAACCCAACTATCTCTTCTCCAACAATCTCCCCCTGAGATTGTGCACTCTTTCTTGTTTCCTTCTTCTCCCATGTTTTCACATTGCTCTTCCCTCCCGCTTTGACATCAATGGAAAAGGTACACATGCTCTAATCACAAGTTTGAATCATCTGACTACTCCCCCTAAGTAGCAGCCACCACAACATCAATCCGTAATAAGATATGGCTATGAATTCACGTACTGATGCAAAGACCTGCATCTTAGTTTTGATTAGGAGGGGAAATCACCCCTAACTTTCCTCTAAGGTACTGAAAAGTATCCTTAGGCAATGACTTAGTAAAGATTTCTGCAATTTTCTCCTTGGTAGGTATATACTCTAGCCTAACTTCTTTGTCACTCACTTTATCTTTCAGAAAGTGATATTTGATGGATATACACTTTGTCTTTGAATGTAGCACTGTAATCTTGGAAATATTAATGACACTTGAATTTTCACAAAATATGGTAATGGGTTCTTCATACTCAGTTTTGATATCTCTCAACATTTGCATCATCCATAGTACTTGGGTACAACTGCTTGCAGCAGCAATATATTCTGCCTCAGCAGTAGATAATGAAATAGAATTCTGCTTTTTACTTAGCCAAGATACCAATTTCTTCCCTAAGAAGAATGCACCGCCACTAGTACTCTTCCTGTCATCCACATCTCCTACCCAATCAACATCAGTGATGGCATTTAGGATAAGATCACCATCCCTAGGATGTTGGATGTTGTGGTTGTGTTGCAGATATGTGGTTGTCATTGATGTCAACAATATCAGCATTGATGATGCTTAAGGTTGTATATGTCAAGAATATTGAGAAAATTGTAAAAATAATATTACTGGCAGCCAGTGAAGCTGAGAAGGTTAGAATGTTGGAAAGTCCTATACATTGAAGATCTGAAGGTGCACTTCAAAGGGTTTTTTTTAAAAGCTTTCTAGTATGTTGTCTAAAAGTTTTAGAGGTTCGCATGAAGATTTGTGGAAGTTATGAAGATCTATGTTCCTACAGTTATTAACTTTCTGTAGATAGTGTTCTTGGATGAAGCGAATGAAATTATGGAAATTTCATGTGTTGTGCATGTACCTGTGACATTTATGGATGAGTCTAGATCATGCTCTATCCTTGTTGTACATTCGCATTGATCTGAGTGTTCGTGATCGGAGATTTTTCTGATGTGTGCTCGAGTTTTCATGTTCTTGGCCGACATGATGATGTTAGTATGTTGTGGATCAATGAATATTAATATTTTATTCTTTGGCATGTTTGGAGGTGTTTTTTTGTGTCCTCACTATGTTGTGACTAACTTGTGTTGGGGCGCATTGAAATTTATTCATGTATTGAGGTCAATAATTGTAATTTATTCTTTATTTGTGGTCGAATGAATAGCTGATGTAAATTCGTGTAGCGGATATATATGTGTTTGTTTTCCTCATGTAGAGGCAATGCTTAGTGTGTACAAGTGATGTACATGTGCAAATAAAGGTTAGATCATTTAGAGCATAGTGTGGAGAAGATTGAGCAAAGTGTGGAAGATTTTGTAGAAGTTATGCACCTAACTGGAACTGTAATCAAGCTTTTGTAGAAGCTATTTTCTCAATTCAACTTCATCAGATGGATTTAATCTAATTATTTTATGTAAAGAAGTGATCCTTCTCTTTGAGTGGTGTGCTCTAGGTAGTACACCTGAATGCAAGTGCATTCCCTTTTATTACTCATTATACTTCTAACAGGGTATAATCTTGTGGACTAACATCCACTGTGGTTTTTCCCCTAATAGGGTTTCCACGTATAAAATCTTGGTGTTCATGTGTCTCTGATGTGTTATTAATTTATGTTTGCACTATTATTTATCAAATCTAGGATCTAAGGTTGATTAATGTTGTATAAGTTTGATTTTGGTAACAACTTTTTCACCCCCCTCTTAGTTGTCTATGCTTACTTTTCCAATAATTCGTATCAAAGTTAGTTCCTCTGAAGAAGCCTAACAATTTGAGGTGATCCGAGATGGAATCATACAAGAAGGATAGTCCTAGATTCGATGGTACAAATTGCTCTTTATGGAAAATCAAAATGGAGTGCCATTTGAAGTGCATTGGAGAACCTTTCTAGAAAATGACACAAAGTGCATATACTATTCCTCAGAATGATCAGTCCTCTGAAGATGAGATCAAGCAAGAAGAAGCTAATACCAAGGTAGTAGAAGCATTGTTGAGTGCTTTGATAGATTCAGAGATGACAAATGTGTTAGGATTAAAGATTGCATACCAGATTTGGAAAAAGTTGGAAACATTATATGAAGGAGATGCGCTAGTGAAGAGTGCTAAGCTACAAAGTATAAAAGGAAAGTGTGAAGACTTGAAGATGAGTGAAGATGAGAATATCCTCTCTTTTTCTCAAAAGATAAATGAACTTGTGATGAAAATTAGATTTGATGGTGGAACCTTGGATGATGAATAATTTGTGGCTAAGATACTTAGATCTGTGCCTCCCTCCTACAAAACAAGAGCTCATGCTATTTATGAACTCAGGATAGTGATAAATAATACAAGAGACATGTTGATTGGAAAACTTGCTGCCTTTGAGTTAAGTAAATTTGGTGAATCTACTCCTAAGACTAAATCTACATTCAAAGCTACAATATGCAGAAAAAGCCAACAAAGATACAATCTAGGTGAGAGTTCCAAAAGGACATTCAACTATGAAGATGAGATGAAAAATATTGAAGATGAAGAAAGAGAACTAGAAGAATTGGAAGAATTTATTGTGAAAAGAGAAGCCAAATTTTATGGTAAGTATGAAGGAAAGTTACCTATTAAATGTTTCTCTTGTAGTAAAATAGGTCATTTTGCATCTAGATGTCCTAAAAGAGTTTCTAAGTACAAAGTTGAGAAGATTGGATTTCAAAGGAAATGTTATTATACTGAAGAAGGTGTAATTGATGAAGAATTTGATAAAGAAACCAGAAATGAAGATGAATGGGTATTTATTTCTATCAAAGAAAATGGTCAGGTGTCCACTGAATCTACTAGCAATGTGAATGCTGAGAAAGCTATTGCAAAAAAAATTGAAGAAAAGGATGAGTGGGTAATTGACAACGGATGCTCGCATCATATGACTGGTGGAAAAAGCAAGTTTGTAAGCTTCGAAGACTATGATGGTGGTGTTGTAAGATTTGGAGATAATACTTCTGGTGTGATTCATGGCAAAGGCACTATTTCTTTTGGTGGTAAGCATAATACTGATGATGTTCTTTATGTAGAAGGGCTAAAGAATAATTTGTTGAGTGTTGGACAAATGGTAGACAAGGGTTACAATATTCAATTCAAGGATGGTAAGTGTAGAATAAGGGGAAGTTCTGGAAATATGATTGCTTCAGGTACAAAGACAAAAGGTAATATATTTCATTTGAGTGTTGCTAGTGAAAGTTGTTTAATTGCTCAGATTGATGTAAGCTGGTTATGGAATAGGAGGTTGTGTCATGTGAAATTTGTTAACATTTTCAAGATAAGCATTAATCAAGCAGTCAGAGATCTCCCTAAGCTAGTAAAGCCTACTGACACTATGTGTAAGGAATATCAGATGGGAAAGAAGACAAGAAATTCCTTTTGGAGAAAATGGTATAGCTCTAATGGAGTGTTGGATTTGATACATATTGATCTATGTGGTCCATCCAACATCAAAATTCTACAAGGTGAGGTATTTTATGTTGCTCATTGATGATTATTCTAGAATGATATGGGTTGCTTTCTTAAGAGAAAAACATTAAGCACTAGAAAAGTTCAAAATTTTCAAAGCTATGGCAGAGAATGAGATATGCCAGAAGATCAAATTTCTAGGATCATACAAAGGTGGTGAATTCACTTCCCGGGAATTCAATTCTTTATGTGAAGAGCATGGAATCCAAAGATAGTTATCTGCTCCCTAGACCCCTCAACAAAATGGAGTTGCTGAAAGAAAGAACAAAACTGTTCTAGACACTGCTAGAACCATGATGCTAGAAGCAAATGTTCCTCATTTCTACTGGAGAGAATCTATAAGTACTATTGTGTATACCATTAACAAGGTGTATGTCAACAGTAATTCTGGTAAGACACCTTTTGAGCTATGGTTTGGTTATAATCCTACTGTCAAGTATTTCAAAATTTGTGGAAGCAAATGTTACATCAAGGGAAATGATGATATAGGCAAGTTTAATGCTAGAAGTGATGAAGGAATATTTTTGGGTTACTCTACTAAAAGTAAATCTTACCGGTGCTTTAATAAGAGATTAAAGAAAAATGGTTGAAAGTGAAAATGTCAAAGTTGATGAAAATATTGTTAGACCATCGAGATATAGTGGATATGATTCAGATGATAACACTAACAATGATGTTCAAACACAAAATCAACTTCAAATTATTTCGGTGAACCAAGGGAATCAAGAGGCAAAAAATAGCAGAAGTGCAGAAGAAAGAACACAAGAACAAGAAGTCAGAGAAAATCCTAAAACTCCCAAGTATGTGAGGGGAAATCATTCTAATAGTTAGATAATAGGAGATAAGAGCAAAGGTGTGAAAACTAGAAGAATTCTAGAAGAATATTGTCTAATTTCCAAAGCTGAGCCTAGCAATATTAGTGAAGCATGCAAGGATGAACATTGGATGGAAGCCATGAAAGAAGAACTAATGCAGATAGAGAATAATGATACATGGGATCTTGTTCCTAGACCTCAGAACAAAAATTTGATTGGAAGCAAGTGGGTGTTCCAGAATAAGATGAATGAGTAAGGTGAAGTGGTCAGAAACAAAGAAAAACAGGTTTACAAAGGGTACTCACAGATGGAAGGTATTGATTTTGAAGAAAACTTTGCCCCTGTTGTTAGAATTGAAGTGGCAAGATTATTTCTTTCTTATGCTACTTTCAAGAATTACAAAATCTATCAGATGGATGTAAAGTCAACATTTATAAATGGTGAGCTAGAAGAAGAAGTCTATGTTGAACAACCGGATGGATTTCAATTGACTCAAAAAGAAAATATGGTATGTTGATTGAAGAAAGCTCTATATGGACTTAAGCAATCTCCTAGAGCTCGATATGCTAGATTGGATAAATACTTATTGAAACTTAGATTCAAAAAAGGTACTACTAAAAGTAATCTATATTTCAAGTTGGATCAGAACAAAGATTTGATCATTGAAGTCTTTGTTGATGATATTATTTTTGAAGGTGATGATGATTTGTGTATGAAGTTTGCTGATGAAATAAAAAGTGAATTTGAAATGTCAATGATGGGAGAGATGAAATTATTTTTAGGATTGAAAATCACTTAGTTAGATGATGGAATTTCCATATCTTAGTCTAAGTATGTGGAAGAGCTAATGAAATGTTTTGGCATGGAAGATTCAAAGCCAGTTGGTACACCTATGTTAACCAGATGCAAACTTACACAGAATGATGATTCTCCTAAAGAAAATTAGACAAGATATAGGTCAATGATTGGTGGATTACTCTATTTGACTCAGACCAGGCCAGATATAATGAATGTTGTATGCATGGTTGCTAGATTTCAAGCTAATCCTAAAGAGTCTCATGTGACTGTTGTGAAAAGAATTTTTAGATACTTGAAAGGGACACTTGATCTTGGTCTTTGGTATCTTAAGGATGATGATCTTATTCTAAGTTCTTTCACTGATGCTGATTGGGCAGGAGATGTAGATGACAGGAAGATTACTAGTGGCGGTGCATTCTTCCTAGGGAAGAAGTTGGTATCTTGGCTAAGAAAAAAATAAAACTCGATTTCATTGTCTACTATTGAGGAAAAATATATTGCTGCTGAAAATAGTTGTACACAAGTATTGTGGATGAAGAAAATGTTGAGATATGTTAGAATTGAGTATGAAGAACCCATTGCCATATTTGTGACAATTCAAGTGCCATTAATATTTCCAAGAATCCAGTGTTGCATTCAAAGACAAAGCATATACCCATCAAATATCACTTTTTGAGAGATAAAGTGAGTGACAAAGAAGTTAGATTGGAGTTCATACCTACCAAAGAGAAAATTGTAGATATCTTTACCAATCCATTACCTAAGGATAATTTTGAGTACCTCAGAGGCAAGTTAGGGGTGATTGCCCCTCCTCATCAGAACTAAGATGCAGGTCTTTGCATCAGTCCATGAATTCATAGCCATATCCTATTCCAGATTGATGTTGTGGTGGCTGCTACTTAGGGGGAGTAGTTAGATGATTCAAATTTGTGATCAAAGCATGTGTACCTTTGCCATTGTTGTCAAAGGGGGAGAGAAAAATGTGAAAAATGTGGGAGAGAAGAGAAATGAAGAGTGCACAATCTCAGGGGGAGATTGTTGGAGAAGAGTTAGTTGGGTTGATGGTATTATTTTTCACATCATGTGTTGCCATCAATGCCAAAGGGGGAGATTGTTGGATGTTGTGGTTGTGTTGCTTATATGTGATTTTCATTGATTTCAACACTGTTAGCATTGATGATTCTTAAGGTTGTATATGTCGAGGATATTGAGAAAATTGTAAAAATAATATTACTGGCAGCCAATGAAGTTGAGAAGGTCAGAATGTTGGAAAGTCTTATCAATTGAAGATATGAAGGTGCACTTCAAAGGGTTTGTTGCTAAATATTTCTAGTATGTTGTCCAAAATTTTCAGATGGTCGTATGAAGAGTTGTGGAAGTTATGAAGATCTATGTTCCTACAATTATTCAATTTCTATAGATGGTGTTCTTGGATGAAGAAGATGAAATATTGGTAAATTAATGTGTTACGCATGTACCTGTGATGTTCATGGATGATTCTAGATAGTTCTCTATCCTTGTTGTACATTCGCATATATCTGAGTGTTCGTGATTGAAGATTTTTCCGATGTGTGCTCGAGTTTTCATGTTCTTGGCTGACATGATAATGTTAGCATGTTGTGGATCCATGAAGATTAATATTTTATTGTTGGGTGTGTTTGGAGGTGTTTGTTTGGGTCCTCAATATGTTGTGACCAACTTGTGTTGGTGTGCATTGAAATTTATTCATGTATTGAGGCCGACAGTTGTAATTTATTCTTTATTTGTGGCCGACTAAATAGTTGATGTAAATCTTTGTAGCAGATATATATATATATATATATATATGTGTGTGTGTGTTTTTTCCTCAATTAGAGGCAATTCTCAGTGTGTACAAGTTATGTACATTTGCAAATAAAGGCCATATCATTCAGATCAGAGTGTGGAAGAGTTTGTAGAAGTTGTGGTGTGCCTAACTGGAACTGTAAAAAGGCTTTTGTAGAAGCTATTTTCTCAGTTCAACTTCATCAAATGGATTTAATCTGATTATTTTATGTAAGGTAGTGAGCCTTCCCTTTAAGTAGTGTTATCTAGGCAGTGTGCCTGAATGCAAGTGCATTCCCTTTTATTCTTCATTATACTTCTAATAGGGTATAATCTTGTGGACTAACATCCACCGTGGTTTTTCCCCTAACAGGGTTTCCACGTATAAAATCTTGGTGTTCATGTGTCTCTAATGTGTTAAATATTTATACTTGCACTATTATTTATTAGATCTGAGATCAAATGTTGACTAATGTTGACTAATGTTGTATAATTTTTATTTTGGTAACAAATGATTCACCCCCCCTCTCAATTGTCTATCCTTGTTTTTCCAACATAGGATACCAAAGACCAAGATCAACTATCCCTTCCAAGTATCTAAAAATTATTTTCATAGAATTTACATGAGATTCTTTAGGATCAACTTGAAATCTAGGAACCATGCATACAACATTCATTATATCTGGCCTGGTTTGATTCAAACAGAGTAATCCACCAATCATTGACCTGTATCTTGTCTGATTTTCTTTAGGAGAATCATCATTCTATGTGAGTTTGCATCCTATTATCATAGGTGTACCAACTAGCTTTGAATCTTCCATACCAAACTTTTTCAGTAGCTCTTTCACATACTTAGACTAATATATGAAAATTCCATCATCTAACTAAGTGATTTGCAATCCTAAAAATAATTTCAACTCTCCTATCATTGACATTTCAAACTCAATTTTCATTTCATCAGCAAACTTCATACACAAATCATCATCACCTTCAAAAATAATGTCATCAACAAAGACTTCAATGATCAATTCTTTATTCTGATCCAACTTGAAATACAAATTGTTCTCAGTGGTACCTTTATTGAATTGAAGCTTCAATAATTATTTATCCAATCTAGCATACCAATCTCTAGGAGCTTGCTTAAGTCCATAAATATCTTTCTTCAATCGACATACCATGTCTTTTTCATCAGTCAATTGAAACCCATCTAGTTGTTCAACATAGACTTCTTCTTCTAGCTCACCATTCAAAAATATTGACTTTACATCCATCTAATAGACTTTATAATTCTTGAAAGTAGCATAAGCAAGAAATAATCTTACAACTTCAATTCTAGCAATAGGGGCAAAATTTTCTTCAAAATCAATACCTTCCATTTGTGAGTACCCTTTGCAAACTAGTCTTGCTTTGTTTCTGTCCACTTCACCTTGCTCATTCAACTTATTCTGGAACACCCACTTGGTTCCAATCACATTTTTGTTCTGAGGTCTAGGAACAAGATCCCATGTATCATTCTTCTCTATCTACATTAGTTCTTCTTTCATGGCTTCAATCCAATATTCATCTTTGCATGCTTCATTGATATTTCTAGGCTCAACTTTGAAAATTAGATAGTACTCTTCCAAAATTCTTCTGCTATTTTGCACACCTTTTCTCTTGTCTCCTATGATCTAACTGATAGAGTGATTTCTCCTTATATATTTGGGATTTTTAGGATTTTCTCTGACTTCTTGTTCTTGTTTTATTTCTTCTACACTTCTGCTAGTCTCTGCCTCTTGATTCCCTTGGTTCATCAGAATAATCTGAAGTTGATTCTATGTCTAAACATCATTGTTAGTATTATCATTTTGATCATCTGAATCATATCCACTATATCTAGATGGTCTAACAATATCCTCAACAACTTTGACATTTGAATTTTCAACCATTTTCTTTAACCTCTTATTAAAACACCGGTAAGATTTACTTTTAGTAGAGTAACCCAAAAATATTCCTTCATCACTTCTAGCATCAAACTTGCCTATATCATCTTCTCTCTTGATGTAACATTTGCTTCCAAATATTTTGAAATAATTGACAATAGAATTATAACCAAACCATAGCTCAAAAGGTGTCTTACCAGAATTACTGTTGACATACACCCTGTTAATGGTATACACAACAGTACTTACAACTTATCTCCAGTAGAAATGAGGAACATTTTCTTCCAACATCATGGTTCTAGCAATGTCTAGAATGGTTATGTTCTTTCTTTCAACAACTCCACTTTGTTGAGGGGTCTAGGGAGCAGATAACTATCTTTGGATTCCATGCTCTTCACAGAAAGAATTGAATTCCCGAGAAGTGAATTCACCAGCTCTGTCTGATCTTAGACACTTGATCTTCTGACCTATCTCATTCTCTGCCATAGCTTTGAAACTTTTGAAATTTTATAATGCTTCATGTTTTTATCTTAAGAAAGAAACCCATATCATTCTAGAATAACCATCAATGAGCAACATAAAATACCTTTCACCTTGTAGACTTATTATTCTAGATGGAATGCATAGATCAGTATGTATCAAATCCAATACTCCATTAGAGCTGTATTTTTTGCTCCGAAGAGAATTTCTTGTCTGCTTTCCCATCTGACATTCCTTGCACATAGTGTCAGTAGGCTTCACTAACTTAGGAAGATCTCTGACTGCTTGAGTAGTGCTTATCTTGACAATGTTATCAAATTTCACATGACACAATCTCTTATTCCATAACCAACTTACATCAATCTAAGCAATTAAACAAATTTCACTAGCAGAACTCAAATGAAAGATATTACATTTTGTCTTCATACCTAAAATAATCATATTTCCAGAACTTCCCCTTATTCTGCACTTACCATCCTTGTATTGAAGATTGTAACCCTTTTCTACCATCTTTCCAACACTTAACAAGTTATTCTTTAAGCCTTCTACATAAAAACATCATCAGTATTATGCTTACCACTAAAATAAATAGTGCCTTTTCCATGAATCACACTAGAAGTGTTGTATCCAAATCTTACAACACCACCATCATAGTCTTCCAAGCTTACAAACTTGTTTTTTTCACCATTTATATGATGTGAGCATTCGTTGTCAATTGCCCACTCGTACTTTTCTTCAATTTTTTCTACAAGAGCTTTCACAACATTCACATTACTAGTAGATTAAGTGGACACCTAGCCATTTTATTTGATAGCAATAAATACCCATTCATCTTCATTTCCAATTTCTTTATCAGACTCTTCATCAGTTACACCTTCTTTAGCATAATAACATTTCCTTTGAAATATAGTCTTCTCAGGTTTGTACTTAGAAACTCTTTCAGGACATCTAGATGCAAAATGACCTATTTTACTATAAGAAAAACATTTAATAGGTAACTTTCCTTTGTACTTACCATGACCTCTGGCTTCTCTTTTTACAATCAATGCTTCCAGTTCTTCTAATTATCTTTCTTCATTTTCAATATTTTTCATCTCATCTTCATATTTGAATGTACTTTTGGAGCTCTCACCTAGATTGTATCTCTGTTGGATTTTTTTGGATACAATAGCTTTGAATGCAGATTCAATCTTTGGATCAAATTCACCAAATTCACTCAACTCAAATGCAACAAGTTTTCCAATCAGCATGTCTCTTGTAATATTTTTCACTATCTTGAGTTCATCAATAGCATGAGCTCTTATTTTGTAGGAGGGAGGCACATATCTAAGTATTCTAGCCACAACTTCTTCATCATCCAAGGTTCCACCGGCACATCTAATGTTCATAACCAGTTCATTTATATTTTGAGAAAAAGAGAGGATATTCTCATCTTCACTCATCCTCAAGTCTTCCCACTTTCCTTTTAGACTTTGTAGCTTAGCACTTTTCACTAACGCATCTCCTTCATACAATGTTTCCAACTTTTTCTAGATCTAGTATGCATTCTTCAATCCTAACACATTTGTCATCTTTGAATTTGTCAAATAACTCAAAAATGCTTCAATAGCCCTGGTATTAGCTTCTTCTTGCTTGATATCATCTTTAGAGAACGAACAATTTTGAGGAATAGTATATGCACTTTGTGTCATTTTCCAGAAAGGTTCTCCAATGCACTTCAAATGGCACTCCATTCTGACTTTCCATAAGGAGTAGTTTGTACCATCAAATCTAGGACTATCCTTCTTGTATGATGCCATCTTGGATCACCTCAACCTATTAGGCTTCTTCAGAGGAACTAGCTCTGATACCAATTGTTGGAAAAACAAGGATAAACAACTGAGAGGGGTGGTGAATCAGTTGTTACCAAAATCAAACTTATACAACATTAATCAACCTTAAATACCAGATTTGATAAAGAACAGTGCAAGCATAAATTAATAACACATCAAAGACACATGAACACCATGATTTTATACGTGGAAACCCTATTAAGGGAAAAACCATGGTGGATGTTAGTCCACAAGATTATACCCTGTTAGAAGTATAATGAAGAATAAAAAGGAATGCACTTGCATTCAAGCGCATTGCCTAGAGCACACTGCTCAAAGGGAAGGCTCACTGCCTTACATAAAATAATCAGATTGAATCCATCTGATGAAGTTGAATTGAGAAAATAGCTTCTACAAAAGCCTAATTATAGTTCCAGTAGGCGCACAAAAAATTCTACACACTGTTCCACACTCTGCTCTAATCTTGAATGATTTGACCTTTATTCACACATGTACACCTCTTGCACACACTGATCATTTCCTCTAAATGAGGAAAAAAAACACTTATATATATCCTCTACATGGATTTACATCCACATTTAGTCAACCTCAAATAAAGAATAAATTACAATTGTCGACCTCAATACATGAATAAATTTCAATGCGCACTAACACAAGTTGGTCACAAAATAGTGAGGACCCAAACAAACATCTTCAAACATGCCAAACAATAAAATATTAATCTTCATGGATCCGCAACATGCTAACACCATCATGTCGACCAAGAACATGAAAAATCGAGCACACATCAGAAAAATCTTTGATCACGAACACTCTGATCAATGCAGACATACAACAAGGATAGAGTACAATCTAGACTCATCCATGAACATCATAGGTACATGTGCAACACATGAAATTACCAAAATTTCATCCGCTTCATCCAAGAACACCATCTACTGAAATTGAATAATTGTAGGAACATAAATCTTCATAACTTCCACAAATCTTGATGCAAACCTCTGAAACTTTCGGACAACATACTAGAAAGCTTCAGCAACAAACCCTTTGAAGCACACCTTCAGATCTTCAATGTATAGAACTTTCCAACATTCTGAACTTCACAACTTCACTAATTGCCAGCAATATTATTTTTACAATTTTCTCAATATCCTTGACATATACAGTCTTAAGCATCATCAATGCTAATAGTTTTGATATCAATGGCAACCACCTATTAGCAATGAAACCACAACATCCAACAAAAGGGGTAATATGATAAACTCCCTCAAGAGGTCTCCCTACCCTTAGAACAAGGGGTTACATATGATAAAGATACTAGGGGAGAGCTATCAAGTACCATGTCCCATTGATTACAAACTTTCCTTGCAATCACAAATTTCTATAGTGGTTTGAAAGGACTTGGCTTTAGCCCGTTACCACTTAGGGTCATCCCTTGGTGTGAGTACTTTTTTCCACCAAGGCATGCCCTTCTAATGGGTGAACACAAAAATGGATGGGTCTGGATTTTTGATCACTGAGTTTGCACAAGGTGAGAGCATAATACCTACCACCCTCAAACACTAAGACATGGTGTTCATTTACCCTCTAGTTTAATCTATGTGAAAGAAGATAGTTGTTCCTTTTAAAGCACCAATTGAAGTATTTTCCACACTAAAAGATCATCAATTGATTTTAAATTTTGCTTATTATTTAAAAACACTTGGATTATTTTTAAGCCAATGAAATATGATGCAAGTCAATTTTAAATCCCATGAGTGAAAATATGCAAATTGGTGTTCATTTTAAACCCATGAATGAAATATGAAATTTTTTGTTCATTTTAAGCCTATGAATGAAATATACAATTTGTTGTAAATTTTAAGACCAAATGAGTGACATATACAAATTGCGGTTCATTTTATCATCATAAGTGTAAATGCAATTTGTTGTAAATTTTAAAACTAATGAATGAAATGCAATTATAGTTCTTCAAAAAGTGTGTTGAAAAACACACAAAATATTTTTTTATCCAAAACAAGCCAAAAATCTTGCAAAACCACAAGTTAGATCTTCTTGATGAAAGCCACACGCTAAAAACAAAACATTAGTATACCAAAAAAAATTGACTAAAAACAACAAACTAAAATAGTGATAACTTAAACAAGATTTTAAACCATAAAAATCTATGGAAAAGTAAGACATAGACCTTCAAAACCCAGAAAAAGTTTGGAAAAATCCTGCACAACAAAAGTGTTATAAACAAAACAAAATCGGATCTTAACAACTAAATCTTAAAAGGATGTGAACACTAAAATGGAGATAATTTTCTCAAAACATATTGAAATTTCAAACCGTTTGAAGTTCCAAAAAGCTATAACCAAGGCCTACAAAACCCAAATAATTGTTTTTAAGATTTTATGCACCCATTTTTTTGTGTTCAAAATAAGATGATGAGATTTTATGTGAATTCTTGGCTATAACCTACAAAACAACAAAGACAAACAAAAAAACAAATGAATTTCTCGCAAAATTGTAAGATTCACGTCGAGTTCACCAATGTAAGATGGGGAAAATAAAATAGCATAGATAAAAGACAGCCAACACAAATCTAAGCTATTAACCTCATCTAAACAAGAGAATAGAAACAAATGGAGAATAATAAGCTAAAAACATTCAAATCAAATACTCCCCTTTGAAGTTGATTCACTTCTCTTGTCTTTCCTATTTCTTTTTATGCCAATATTGCCCTCAAAATTGTTATTGAAGTTGTACAAATACCTACAAATAGTAAGCAAGAAAGTTGGAGATAATGGCTATTAAATCAAAAATGGAGGAGAAAGGTTTCTTTTGTAGACAACCATTCGAACATACAGACGGGATTGATCTTCTAGAAAAATTATAAGATCAATGAATGAGGATTCTTGAGAGGGAGGTTATGAAATGGATGGCCAAGATCAAGTTTCTAGAAAGATGTCAAGATCTATGGTTGAAAATTGATGCAACCAAAATATGTCATGCATGGAAAAGATATGACGCTCGACGACTATGATTGACATGCAGGACATGTAGGCTATGACATGAAATAATGACACGGGATCTTTGACCAAAATAGAGGGAAGGAAAATGGAGGAGAAGGGCAGGTGGCAAATAAATTATTTATTTTCAAATTATTTATTTGGAGGAAATGAAAAAGGAGACTTAATTAAATTCATAAATTTAATTAAAGGAGGATATAGAAATTAGACATGGATAATTGATTTGGATCAGTTATATAAAAGAGAAGAATGACACATAATTGAATAGTTTAGTCAATTATTTAATTATAGAAGAATAAAAGGTCAAATAATAATTATTATCTGACTATAGACAGGTGATGAAAGATAAATAATTAAATAAATAATGATTTATTTAATTTTGAAGGGGGTATTAGTGACACAATTAATTTATTTTAATTGATGAGGGTAGAATAGAGATTAGAAAGTGAATTAATTAAATAATAATAAATTATTTAATTAATAAAGGAATACAATCTGGAATAATTAAATAATTAAAATTATTTAATTATTAGAGGATGATGTCTAAGGGAAAAAGTTGCTCGTAGACTTAGGAAATTTTTTAGTGTCTACAATGTGTTAGAAATTATGGGGTTGGGACATATATGTTACATGCTAGTTATCAGATTCCATAGAGCGATGATGATTGCTCTCATTAAGAGGTGGCACTTTGAGTCATCCTTTCATTTTCCTAATAGTGAGGCCACCATCACTTTAGAGGATGTGTGGAGGATCCTCCATGTACCAATTCATGGAGATATTGTGACTTATTCTATATGATAGGGTACATGTGCAATGTGTCGAGTCCTTGGTGCTAGGCATCTTCGAGTTTGAGAGTTAGAGATAGACCTGTCTTTGTTAATTGGCAGTGTGGATTTCATTAGTTCTATGTCCTTTTTTCTTAGGGCTTGTCAATTTGGATTGGTGAGGTAGATAGTTTCTCGTCAATTAGGGTGTATGCATTGAGGAGATGTTTGAGCATGGCACCAAATATGCATGGGGCCCATGTCTCCTTGCTCATTTATATAGAGATGCATGAGGTTGCT
This sequence comes from Sequoiadendron giganteum, assembly GCA_007115665.2. Taxonomy (NCBI): domain Eukaryota; kingdom Viridiplantae; phylum Streptophyta; class Pinopsida; order Cupressales; family Cupressaceae; genus Sequoiadendron; species Sequoiadendron giganteum. The sequence continues at coordinate 642,711,103 of CM021100.1, forward strand.
TATTGTGGAGGTGGTTCCATTTATGTTGGGGTTACCCAACTGCATGTGTGGGCTTGGGAGCATATCCCAGTTGCCATGCCTGATGGTATTTTGGATCGAGATCCACATGATCCCTACTCTTATAGGTACAATGATTCTCTCCATTACACTTGGCCTCGCCAACTACATTGTTGGCATCGTGTGATTGATGGCATGCCTAGTTTTTTTGGAGGCCATGGTTGGATTGAAATGCATGGCATGATGATCAAGAGTAGCTCCCATTTTTCAAGTAGACATGGTGGTTGATTGGTCATGTACATTCTTTTCTTGAGTGGTATTTATCTGATCGAGTGCTTTGCTTGTTTGGCGAGAGACAAAGTCATTTTGGAGATGATTACCAGGCTTGTTTTCATAGGACCACCCAAGAGGTCCGGGTGTGGGGATTGTAGGCTGATTGTAATGTCATTTTTGTGTAATTCAGAGCACTTTCCCTATTCAAATGGGGGTGGCATGTTGGACATGCAGATCATGGGACTATAGCAGATTATGATCAGTGGGTGGGCTCGATAGATTCTACTTCAATTTACTGATCCCGCTAGTGATGTGCCAATAATGGGTAGAGCAAGTATCACTGGTCGAAGAGGTGAGAGACAGCGAGTCCATATCATTATGGATCAGCTAGACAAAGCTAGATATGATGGGAAACAAGATGGGTAGGATGATCCCATGTAGCAGGATCAGGCACATGGTCCTCCTCCTCCCCTCGGTGATGTAGTAGTGACAACACAAATAGTATAGTTAACAGTTGCCTAAGATGTAGAGGTTGTGTGGCGATGGGATGATGAGGCATAAGTGGTAGTATTGATGGTCAAGTGAGATATGACTAGGCAAGAGAGGGACACTACTAGATAGGAGCTAGTGATAGAGCGACATCTTAGACAATCTACAAAGATTTCTTTCACTTCCTCGATTCTTATGGCTCAACATTAGGTTGAGCAAGAGCAATTGGTATAGAAGGTAACATATTAACAAACACTTTATGAGGCCTTTGTACCTAGAGCTCAATGATGACCATGTTTCAAAGAGCCTAGCACAACCATGGGTGTCGAGTTAGGTGGGCACTTAGTTAAAAATTCTTTAGTCATGCCTAAGCCATCCCCTCATCAAAGCGAGCATCATTCGAGATCTCCACCCCAGGATAGCTAGGAGGGCTAAGTCTTTTTTATCTTTATGATGTATTTTATATTAGAGACTTTGTAGACATGTTTTTTATATACATTCATTGATCCAGTTGAGGTCTCATATATATGTTTATTTTTTATATGATATCACACATGTTACTTCATGATGTATATGACATTTTAAGTTTTAATGATATATATGAGATATACAATGTTTCAATTCTGCTTTATTATGTGCTATGTGATGATTATGGATGATGATATATATATGTTTATGTTTATGTTCATGTTCTATGCTTTTCTGATGAATGCATATTGTAAGTGTGGAATGAGGTAAATAACATAAATACACTTCTTAATACAACATTATATCAAATGATCAAACAAATTGAATCAATTCAACAAAGTAATCAATTGAAAGCGTCCTATTTCTCTCTATCCTCAAAGATTTATTAAATCACTATTGCTCTCAGATTGTTAAGCACTATGACTGTTAAAATGATTATCTGAAGAACGAGATGATACTAAAATGCAATACTAGATTATAACAATGTAAACTAGCATGTATGAAATAGATAATTGCAACTACAAGAGGTAGACATTCATGTGAAGCTTGATTGTTGAATTGCTTGAATGTTGATGCTTGATACTTGATGCCTGGATTCCTACAGAGTAAGAGTGTAAAAGCTTGATTATCTGGATCCTTTTCTTGGTTGAATGAGGTTGTATTTATAGATTTCCTGGTTGTAGAAATGCACAGGGAAAGCTTTGAGAGGCTTGGATTCAATCTGGAGGATTGAATGGTGAGAGATGGAGGAGATTGAGAGAAATATGGAGATTGTCTCTACCCATGAAAACACCAGGCAAGAGAAGAGGAAAAATTGATGGAAGAAGATTGAGAGATCAAATTCCAAATTTGTCTCCAAAACTTCCCGTGAAGTTTCAAAGCATTAATTGTGACAAATTTAGACATAGATTAGACATAAGAAATCTAATTCATTTTTGAGGAAATGTAGATTGGAATATTCCTTTATGCTTAATTCAAATATTTTGATTTATTTAAATTAGAAAAGGGAGATAAATAATTTAATAAAACAAACTATAGGATAGTCGTTTATTAAATTAATCAGAGGAATATGGTAATTAATAAATAAAGTGTTTTGTCTTTATTTAATTAATTCAAGAATGATGTGATAGATTGAAATAGGGATTTGATAATTAAGTCGAACAAAGTATTTAATTTTGTTTATTTAATTAAGATGAATTTGAAAGTGAACTATATTAAATAAATATTTCTATTTATTTAAACAGTAGAGGAAATAGAATAATTAATCAAATAATGTGTATTTAATTAATTGGATGCTCCAGACCAATTTTAGGTGTATACATTTTTCCCCTCTTCGAAGTGATGTGTTTACACGTTGCTTCGAAGAATATTTTTACTACTACTACTACCAGGATCGATGATTTTCAGATGATAATAATTTTGTGTGCCCCAGACATGATTTTCAAATGATAATAATTTTGTGTGCCCTAGACATGATTTTCAGATGATAATATAATGATATGCCCCCTTGGGAGATAAATTAATAATCTGATGATTTTTAGAATTTTAAAAAAATTTACGATTTTCTAATGATTTTATGATGTTTCGATGATAAAATAATTTATCTCCTGACAAAATGATGAAGAAATAGAGCCATCGGATGAGTTTTAATTAATTTCATGGATAAAATTAATCAAAATGTTATAAAAATCCCCCAAAAATACCCTTCAAAAATTATAAATATTGCTAAAAGGTCATTTTCAATTCATTATTTGATTTTTGAGTTCAAATTTCTTAGTGATAGAGACATTTCTGCCAGCTGGATTGAGATGCCTATTCCTTACCACACTCACTGATTTGAGCGCGTTTGATGTCATAGACGGCCGCCTACGTATGGACCTTTGGTATGTACCCCTTGACCTCCTCGTGATTCATGCATTTTTTTTTTTTAATGCTTTTTAGGTCTTAGGCATGTCTAGGATAGTTTCAGCGCTTTGAAGCTACGTTGTAGCGCTTACATCCCAATGTAGCGCTTTTGGTAAATTGTCTAGCGCTTTGAGTTTTAGAGCTTGCGTTTAAAACTCTAGCGCTTCCAGTCGGTAAAGTAGCACTTTCAACGAATTAGCGCTTAGGAGTCAAAATAGCGCTTTGAAGTTAGATTCTAGCGCTTTGCGATTTTCAGCGCTTTGAGTCGGCGATTTAGCGCTTTGAAGGTCTGTTCTAGCACTTTGAAGGTCTAGTGGCACTTTGATGGCCTGGTTTAGAGCTTTGATGCGGAAAAGTATCGCGTTGAGTTATTTAGCGCTTTGGAGTGTTGAAATAGCACTTTCATGGTTTTAGTGCTTTGGGTCCCTAATTTAGCGCTTTTGGATGATAAAATAGCACTTTTGGGATTTAGCGCTTCCATGTTAGAATTGAAGATTTTGACTTAGTGAAATTTGATTTCGTCAATTCTGATCATGTCCATTCTTCTGATTGGTATGATTGACAATCCACATTTTGGATGTTGGATTGTGATTGAAGTAAATAAGATTAACTCTCATGATAGGCAAGAAGAAATCCTATTTCTTGATGATCCTCATGATAGGCGAGGAAATGATTCAATACCTGATAAATGTCATGATAGGCGAGATCTAGATAATGTTTTGATGAACCTCATGATAGGCGAGGTTTGAGCTAATATCTGATAAATCTCATGATAGGTGAGATCTAGATAATGTTTTGATGAACCTCATGATAGATGAGGTTGGATGTTCGCCTATGAATTTTGATTGAAAATTCATACCAAAGTTTTTGAAATAGACTTGATAGTAGAATGACGTTTACTTCTTGACATAGTTCACTAATTGTGGATTTTTGTTATGATGATAGGAGGATCTGGGGACTCTCCAGATGCGAGAGAGGTTTTCGTAGATGACCGATTTGATACCACATTTGACATCTGACGAGCTTCAGGTGATAGGCTAGTGTGGCCTGACAAGTTTACTTAACATGCCCTAGATTAGGATTAATCGGGGTTTGTTGACCACACTAGCTGAGAGGTGGGATAGCGACCACAACACCTTTCACCTACCCACTAGTGAGATGATAGTCACACCAGAGGATGTGTGGCGTATACTGCACATTCCTTTTATGGGGGAGATATGACTCTCATGGGACTAGCAACAGAGATGCTCTTCGTAGAGTATTTCAGGATCAGGATATAGAGGGTCCAAGCGTTCGATGGTGGAGGATCGCAGACTCCTATGCGACACTACCAACAGTGCTAGCTAGATTTATTGGAGGATTCCTTTGCCCTGATCGTAGGTCAAAGGGATTCCTCGTTGGCTGGGGGAGGACACTAGAGAGCATGTTGGTACATGGTACCAGATATGCATGGGGGATGTGCATATTAGCACATCTCTATCATGATCTTCATTCCATTGTGTACCTAGGTGCACGCAGTATATCCGCAGGGGCAACATTATTATAGATTTGGGTGTGGGAGCACTTTGCTATTTGTCGGCCATTTCGCCTTGCAGATAGACCAGCTGGCAGGCCATATGTTTTTAGATATAGTGGTCAATTCACGCAGGCCCGGATGGGCAAGTTAGAGCACTCAAGGCAGGTTTTTGATGATACGAAGACAGTTATATGGTGCCCCTGCCTTGACTGTGAGGAGTGGGAGGAGGATGGTGTAGTGTTGGGGTTTCTTTGTGACTCCATGTACCTTATTGGCCGGACTCCATTTGTTATTGAGAGATTTCTGCTGCAACAGGTTTATAGACAGTATGGCATTGTTCAGTGCATGCCACAGGGGGTAGCCCACTATGCACGATGACGGATGGATATTCCAGATTGGGGTCTCACATTATCTTATGATGTTGTAGTAGAGGGTTACAGAGCACTACAACCATCTGCTTGGGACATGAGGAGAGATATTGCAGTTGCACCCGTGATAGAGGATTACATAACATTCTTGGCCTTGGTCCCTCAGCCTCGTATTACTATCCCCAATAAGCCAGCACCTTTACCAGTAGAGGAGGATGTGGTAGAGGATGTCACCAGGGGTGAGGGTGATATCCCAGCAGATGAGAGCTCAGAGAGCAGTAGCTCGGATAGTGAGGATAGCAGCAGCAGTGGGGACAGTGATGGTGGGAGTGGAGGATACAGAGGGCCAGATCCAGATATTCACAATGCACCTTTGTCCAGTAGGCCTCATAAGAGGCAGGCAGTGACAGTGCCAGCAATTGGGTAGTAGAGACAGATGGCTGGGCTTCAGGCATAGGTTCAGACATTGTAGGGGCAGTTGGTATAGGCTCGAGGCATGGTTGTGCAGACTCAAACACAAATGCAGGCACAGGCACAAGCTCATGCATAGGCCTTGGCACAGGTACAGGGGTAGTTAGCTGCTATGTAGACGCAGGTTGATACACTGATATTCGAGAGAGACAGTGCATGACAGATTGCTGAGAGGGCACAGGAGAGAGCCAAGACCCTACAGAGAGTGGCTGATGGCACCTTTATAGGTGATTATATGAGAGAGGTTCTACGAGCTACCCGAGAAGTCGAGTTTTACAGAGGTCGGTATCATGATGCAGTGCCTACCGAGCGTCGAGTCAATTATGCCCCATCGAGATCTAGGTGGACTCATACACGGATAGTCAGTGAGGGGGTGACACAGCCTCCACATAGAAATCCCAAAGACCCGGGTCCATCTGGGGGTGGTGGCGGTACAGGTCCTGTTGGTCCTGCGCATTCTAGCAGTAGCAAGTCATAGAGGCCATGTTATCCTCATTGATGTATTTTGTGATGTACCTTCTTGTATGATGATGTATTTTTATGACTTTATTGTATACTTGACTCTTGATGATATATATATGAGATGCATTTGATATGATTATGATGATGGCGTCATGATTTCTATGTGATGGATGTTGTTTATATGCTTTATGTGATGAGTTTATTCTAAATGTGATGATAATAAATGATGATTTATGTTAATGTAATGATGTAATGATGTATGTATGGATGGAATATGATATGTGGATAAATGATGTGATTTTGATATTTTTAAATGTATGAATAGATGATATAATAAGGATGATGTGATGTATGGATTATAAATGATTTGTGGATATATGATGTGATGTATGGATTCTAAATGATATTAAATGAATGTGTTATGGTAAGAATGAACCTGATGCACTGATGGTAGAATTTATGATGCATGATGAAATATTTGAATGATGAATTGATGATGCAATGATGATGTTTATATGTTTTTGATGATTTTATGTCAAGTATACTCAGTCTTTTTTGTAGATTAGATAATCATTGATTGGAATCCTTTATGCAACAAATACTCTGCAGATAATGAATGATGATGAATGTAATCTAATTTAATCATGCAATGATATGCAAAATAGATGTCATTTTATAGTCTTTTTGTGCTTGGTATCATCATAGAGCTTTATTGGATGTTGAAAGTGAATACAAGTGTCAATGGTTGTGTTAATCCAATGACGACCTGAGAATTACTTTCATGATTTTTGATATTGCAATTGAACACAAGCATCGAGGTATAATTGAACCAAGATGACCTGAGCATTCATTGCGTAAACAGGCAAAGATTATCATTTGAGTGTGTGAATTCTGAATGTCATCGATGATACATTTGCATAGCACATCCCCCGACAATTCACACATTTATATGATTATTGCACATACAACAGACAATAAAAATATCATTCTTTTTCCTTGTTCCTCTAGTTCAATACATCATTGAGTCACTCTAAAGAAATGATATCAAAAAGTATAATTTATCCATTGTTCACTTAAAGTGTTTCATTCATTTATCAGATTTGAGATCATCCATCCTAATTTTGACATGTTTTTTTGGATTTTCGAGATTTTTGACCAAAGACCTAACCTACCAACCTATCTTAGGGGTCTCGGGGGCTGATTTAAGATTAGCCTTGCCTATGTTACACACGTAGAGACCACGTAGTTTGACTTACACAAACCTATGTTTTTTTTTATTTAGCCTTTTCAGAGTTTCCTATTTGACATGTTTTTGGATTTTTGATAAGGATGGTTGATTCTTCTAACAATGATTGAAATTGTGTTTTGATCTTTGTTTTTTATTTTCTATCACCGGATGCAATTGATACATTTGGATTGCCCCTAGATATCCAGATGTTGCCCCCAAGCTATGGATTTATATGTTGACCATGTGACATGACTTGATAGTGGATATAATGATGGCCAGACGAATGATATGATATGAATTGATACCGACCTTCAGATGAATGATCCTGACATATATCCAAATAGATGGGAAAGCTGATCTTAGAATCACTTATGGCACCTGTTTCCAGGTTTTCACCACATGCTTTGATTACACCCTTTGTATGTTGTATTTTCTCATTTTTTCCTTTTTCTTTTCTTCTTTGTTTTTTTTTTTTTTGTATTTTTGTGTTTGCCAAGATGCCTGTTTGCTAGGTTTTCACCAAGGAAACAATTTTCAGAATTTTCCCCGTGCACTAGGAGACTTTAAGCATAGAATTTTTTGAGATGAATACTGTTGAGAGGTTCATCGAATAGATCCCCTTCTGACGTTGATAGCTGATATGCTCTTGATCCATACATTGATATGATGACAAATGGACCAAGCCAGTTAGGCTCAAATTTTCCTTTCTTTTCTCTGTCCTGCTGATTCCTAGGATTTTCCTTTAGTACCAAGTCACCAACCTGAAAGACCCTTGGTTTTACCCTGTGATTGTAACTCCTTGACATCCTTTGTTGATAAGCTGCTAGATGATTTACAGCTTGTTGATGACGCTCATCCAGCAATTCCAGTTCCTGCAATCTAGATACCCTATATTCTTCATCTGAAAATGATACCTTTGAGTGATACACAAAGGGATGGAATTTCAACTTCAATGGGTAATATGGCTTATGATCCATATACCAAAGCAAATGGTGTAGCTCCCGTTGGTGTTCTGATGCTTGTTCTATAGGCCCATAGTGCAGGATTGAGTTGAACATGCCAATCACGTCCAACATCATTAACCATCTTTTTGAGAATTTTGAGTATGGTTTTGTTTGAGGCCTCTGCTTGGCCATTCCCTTGAGGATAGTATGGTGTTGAAAAATGATGTTGGATGTGAAACTGTTCACATAGCTCTTGGACGTCTTGATTTTTGAAAGGTCGTCCATTATCTGTGATTATAGATTGAGGGATTCCATATCGACAGATGATGTAGTTCAAGATGAATGAGGAGATTTGTATCCCAGTGATGGTAGTAAGAGGTACTGCCTCTATCCACTTCGTGAAGTATTCTATAGCCGTGATAATGAACTTGTGTCCATTAGATGAAGATGGATGTATTTTGCCTACCAGATCTAGGCCCCATTGACAGAAAGGCCATGTTGATGTAAAAGGATGCAATTCTTGTGCCAGTGCATGAATCAAATTGTTGTGAACCTGACATTTTTGGCATTTCTTGACAAATTGATATGATTCTTTTTCAATGCAAGGCCAATAATAACCCAAACGGAGGATTTTCTTGGCTAGGGTTATTCCACTCGAGTGAGTACCACAAATACCCTCGTGAACTTCTCGTAAGGCTGTTTCAGATTCATTGTGTTCTAGACATCGGAGTAGTGTACCATCAAGACCTCGATGATAAAGGACATTTGTGATTAAAGTATGTCTGGCAGATTGACGGGTAAAGTTGCATTTTTGATTCCTAGAAAGGTCAGGAAGTAGGATATCGTCTTTCAGATAAGCATAGGTTGTTTCGTATATGGAGGGTTCACTGGTTTCTAGATGACATATGGTAGTAGATTCTGATTGATAATGGGAAGGACATGATACTTGTTCTACCATTAACTGATAACAAATATGCTTCTCAGGCAATTGTAGTAATGAAGCGATCGTAGCCATAGCATCAGTAGCTTTGTTCTCCACCCTTAGAATCTGATCAAACTTGATATTAGTAAAGGATTGTTTCAGATTATCTATTTGCTGCTTGTAAGGCATCAATTTGTCATCTTTGGTTTGATATTCATCATTGACTTGATAAATAACTAGTTGAGAGTCCCCATAGACCTGTAAATCTATGATTTTCCATTAAATTGCAATCTTGACCCCAATAATCAATGCTTCGTATTCCGCTGCATTGTTTGTACATTGAAACATGAGTCTATATGACTTCAGAATTGTGTGTCCTTGGGGAGATATGAACAAGATTATTGCTCTTGATCCTCGTTGTGTATACGATCCATCAAAGTATAGTATCCATTGTTGGGGCATTGTTGTCATGATGTCTGCATCTAGAAATTCCATTGTCATTGGGTGATCATCTGATAGAGGAGCTTTAGCTAGCTGTTCAGCAATTGCTTGTCCCTTAATTGCCTTTCTCTCGACATATTGAATGTCAAATTCACTTAAGAGCATAACCCATTTTGCCAATCTACCTATTAAGGCAGCTTTACTTAATAGATACTTCAAAGGATCAATCTTTGCAATTAACCTGATTGTATGAGCCATCATATCGTGTCTCAACTTTTGAGTAGCAAACACCACTACTAAGCAAGACTTTTCTATGAATGTATAGTTTATTTCATAGCCGTTTAAAGTTCTACTGATGTAGTAGATGGCGTGCTTTTTTCCTTCATGATCCTCCTGTGCTAAGAGTGCCCCCAAAGATATATCTATCGTGGTAATGTACAAAATGAGAGGCCTTCCCTGTGTTGGTGGTATGAGAACAGGTGGTGACATTAGATATTGTTTGATCTGATTGAATGTCACTTCACATTTCTCATCCCACATGAAAACTATGTGTTTATGCAATAGATGATTGAAAGGGTGACTTCTATCTGCTAGCTGGGATATGAATCTGTGGATTGATTGAAGTCATCCTTGTAGTGATCTAAGATGGCTGATGTTTCTAGGAGGTGGCATCTCCATTATAGCTTTGACTTTTGCCGGATCCACTTCAATGCCCTTTGCTGAAACAATGTATCCTAGTAACTTTGCTGATGTAACCCCAAAGACACATTTCTTAGGGTTTAACCTGACATTGAATTTCTCCATTTGTGTGAAGATTTTATCTAGGATATGCAGATGTCCTTCCCTAGTAGTAGATTTTGCTAAGATGTCATCGACATAGTCTTCCATGAAGGTGTGCATCATATCATGGAATATTGTCGTCATTGCTCTTTGATAAGTCACTCCTGCATTCTTTAAACCAAATGGCATGACGTTCCAGCAGAAGGTTCCCCATGGACATGTAAAAGCCATCTTTCTTGATCTTCTAGAGCTATTCTTATTTGATTGTACCTAGAGAAACCGTCCATGATTGATAACATGGCATGCCCTACTGTCAAGTCTACAATGATGTCTATATTTGGAAGTGGAAAATCATCCTTCGGGCATGCTTTATTGAGGTCCCTAAAATCTGTGCAGATTCTGATGCTATTGTCCGGCTTGGAAATAGGCACAAGATTTGGTATCCATTCAGCATAATCTATAGATCGTATGAATCCAACATCCAGTGATTTCTTTAGCTCTGTTTTGACCATTAATGCAATATGGGGGTGCATTTTTCTTAATTTTTGTTTAACAGGATTGATTCCTTTTGGCAAAGACAAATGATGCATAAGCAAATTTGGATCTAAACTTGGCATATCGGAATATGACCAAGCAAAGTTGATGCTTCTTGTTTTGAAGAATTGGATGAATGTTGGTCTTTCTTGTTCTATCATTGATTCTGCTAGATATAGTACTTTCGCCTTCTCTTTTGTGCCAATGTCCACCGCTTGTGTAGGTTCGACCAGAACTGATGATCGCTCATGATAGTGTTCTGGGAGAGTGTCAAATCTTCCATCCTTCAGTGCCTCTGAAAGGTTTTCACCATTGGATGCGTTCTTTATTTTTACTTTTTCCAGATCTAATGCTGCCATAGATTGGTTTTCACCATTAGATGTATTTTCCCTGTTGTTAATTTTGCAACTAGAAGATTTGACACCCTCCTATTGAGTCGTATTGTTATGAGTATTATGGATAAAATTTGTATCAGGTTCGGTATGACAAAGGAAATGTACAATAGCATCATCATTTTCAAATTTTGGTACAGTTAATGGTTTGGTAGGTTCCCAATCAATAAGTTCCGGATGGATTAATGGAATGGTATCATCAGATTGATTTAGGTCAATGGAAGTAAGGGTGAGGACAACAAGATCGCCATAATTGTTATTTGGGATATCGAGATCCATGATGGTACCCTCTTTGAAATCATCTAGTTCACTCAAATTCTGTTTGTCCTCACTAAAGTCATTGATATTTAGTGATTCCTCGATGAATGGTATAGACCCCAAGCCTTGGCCCTCCTCACGTGTAGGTGCATATTTTTGAATCACATTGACTAGAATATTAATGTCAAGTAGATCACAAGGTAATTCCCACTCATATTCATTTGAGTATGTTTTAGAACCATCTCTAAAGTGAAGGATATTTTCCATAGCTGTCCTTTGTAGCTCCTGCTTCTCTTCTTCAGAGTATCCTAGTCCTGGTTTTTCTTTTGTATGGAGAGTGAGAGGTGTGATAGGTTCTGAGATTCCCTCCTTTCTTAACCCCAATGGTCCTTGTCCTTCATAACCCATCTTTTCAAGAATAGCCTTTCCTTTTCCATACTTGTCTGTGTTGATGCTAACATATTTGATGTCGGTCTCTGATGTTGATGTTTCTTCATCCTTGTATAGCCAATCCAAGATTGCTTTGTTGTTTGTTTCTTTTGCTATGGTTCCAGATTTTACAAATGTTTTGTGAAGAACTGTGGTAGGTACAGATGTTGGAGGTTTTATTAGTGATGGTTGACCATATTTCCTAGGAGATGGCATTAACTATGATAAGTTAAGCGATTGCTCCATTGAGTATTGTCCCATTCCTTTATTTGTCAACTGAACTTACTTTTGAAATTTGTGTGATAGAGAAGTTTGTGTATCCAGTTTGTTTGTTTCATCATGACTTGTTTCCTTTTCTTTACCTTTCTTTTGTACCCACTTGGTAGTGATGCTTGGACTTTGTTTGTTCTTGGATGATGATGAACTTGAAGCTTCCCTATTGTGAGGGACAAAGGTGTCTTGAGATATTCTTAATGTGTCACAATGTTGTGGGTGATTATAATCAGCAGCTATAGTCACCTCTTGTCCATTTACTAGGAACTTCAGGCATTGATGGTATGTAGAAGGTACGGCCTGCATTTCATGAATCCAGGGTCATCCTAAGAGTATGTTGTATGTCAATTCTCTGTCTAATACTTGACATGCTATATGCTTCATCACAGGCCCCACTTGAATGGGTAATACAATCAAACCTTTGGACGATCTTTCCTCCTCATCATAGGCTTTGATGGTCATTTTCCATCGAGCATCAATAGCATCTTCGGAATATCCTAGTGCACAGACTAATTTGAGGGTGCAAATGTTCAAACCAGCTCCCCCATCTATTAGAACTCTCTTAACAGGATGATTATGGATATAGACTTTGATATGAAATGTTGTGTTATGCGGATGGTTTAATGAGACATCATCCTATTGAGAGAATGATAGACAATGTGGGGTAGTCAGATGTCCCAACATAGCTTGGAATTGACAAACATCCAAATTATTTGGTACGGTTGTGGCCACTAACACTTGTTCAAGAACTTCTTTATGTGATGGTGACAACTTTAGGAGTTCCAGTATTGAGATTTGGGTGGGGATATTTTTTAATTGATCAACAATACTATAATGAGATTGAGGCATAAACGCACGTTGAGATCCTACTCCTTTTAATACTACCTTGGCTTTTCCCCTAGATATGACGTTTGCTGGTTGACGTTCTTGATTCTCTTGGGGGGTGTTTTGCATTTGATTGATAATATCATAATTTGATGGAGGTGGAACTGCATGTGTGGATCCAATTCCCTTTAACATAACTTTTGATTGCCCTCAAGTCATGGTGTTTTCTGGTTGATGTTCTTGATTGTCTCTAATTTTTAAAACATTGATTTGATTATCAGAGTTTTACACGCTTGGGAGTAAATCCAAAGAGGTAACGTTGTTGGTTTTATTTTCCTCAATGTTATCACTAACTGTATGATCATATTTGACTTCAGATAAACATAGGATTCTTGTGCTATAGACATAATTGGCATTATTCCCTTTGTTGTTTGATGATGATGCACCTTTGTCATAATTTGGTAGTGGATCTTTGAAGGCTGAATGATCGTTGTTATTTTGAGGTCCTTCCACATACACTTTGTTTCTGTCCACCAAATCTTGTACTACATGTTTCAATTCCATATAGTCATTTGTTTTATGACCCTTGTTATTATGATAGTTGCAATAATCAACATCATTCCACCATGATGGTTTGACTTTTGGATCCCAGAACCTAGCTTCCCGTGTAGTGAGAAGGCCTCTGGTAACTAGTTCCTTCATCGTTGATTCCATTGATTAACCTAAAGGTGTGAACCTTCATCTATTTGATGGTTTTTGATATGGTAGTGTTTTTGTACGTTCATTGTTCTGCATGGTATTTCACTGGAATTTTTGGTCACTTTTTTGATTGTTTGAAGAAGATGTCGTCAAGTTAAAAACTAGTTTGACATTTTGTGAATCGCATGTTGTTTCATTTGTGTTGCGATTCTTTTTCCAAATTTTTGGTTTATCATTGCTTGAGTTTTGATTGGAGTAATTATTTGATTTGTCATTGTAATGTTTGATAACTCCCCATTTTACTAATGCTTCCTCAATCTTAAGACCATTTTCTATGACTTTTTTGAAAGTGGGTGGACATTGTAATTCTAGCCTATAGCTCATTTCTTCTGTTAAGTTCTCAATGAACAATTCCATCTTTTCTTCCTCTGGAATAGATCGAGGATATCTAGCGAACAGTCGTCGCCATCTTTGGAGAAAAGATAAGAATGTCTCTCCTTTTTTTTTCTTTAAGTTGTAGAGATCCTTGATAGTAACATCATTTTGGATGTTGAATGAATATTGAGAGATAAACTTGTTAACAAGTTCCTCAAACGTTTTGATACCAGGTTATAGTTTTGAGAACCATTCCATACATGCACCTCCCAAACTTCTTGGGAATAACCTCATCAAATAAGTCTCTTCTTGAGCAAACTCAAGACTCATCATTTTAAATTCTCATCTATGATCTATAGGATCTGTTCATCCATTGTACTTATCATACTTTGGGAATTCGCAATGTCTTGGAAAGGGTAGCAAACCAACTGTTGCGTCAAATGGATAAGGACAAATGTCCTGTACCGCATACCTCTTGGTAGTCCCTTGTGTCATATCTTGTATTTTCTGTTGTAACAGTTGCATCTGTGATGTTAAAGCGGCAACCAGATCTATTGTTGGTGTAGGTTGTGGTATCTCAATCTCATTTATTTCTAGTGTTTCTTTCAAATGGTTTACATCGAAATCTTTTGGAAGTTTTGCCCCTGATTCGGCTAACATTAAAAGATATTTTTCCATGTCTTGCTCTAGAATTTTCTCCATGAATATGTGAAACTTTGGATCTTGTTGAGCCACTTGGATATCTTCTGGAGTGATTTCGTTCTTGTCATTGTGGTTCAGATTATTCCAAGGATTTTCTTTTGCCAATTTCTTTTGATTTTAAGATTTCTTTTTCTAAGAATCTCTATTTTTGGGATCTAGTTAAGATTGGCATACAAATTTTTTCCCTTTCTTCTAAAATTTTGATCTTATGTGCAGGATAGTGTCAATGTGAACCCTTTTTTAAATAATGTCAAATAAGATGTCTTACCTTATTGATGAGACAATAGTAAAAAAAGTGAATTGCTATGCTTTGTTTCGTGATGAAGGATGATAATATCCTGATAGAGAAACTTTAGTATAGTAATTGATTTTTGTAATTGATTTTGACACTTATGATTTACAAGATCTCGTTTCAGTTGATAAGTTTGGAAATTTGTATATACCTTTCTGACTTTGATTTCTAGACAATGATTCTGATAGAAAATTTTTGATTCTGATGAAAATGTTGATAAAATGACAGAGTGATAGATTGGTTAAAATTTTAAACTTTCTATTTTAAAAGCGCTAAAACAGAGACCAGAAGCGCTATTTCCCAAAAGTGTTGGAATAGAGTCCAGAAGCGTTGAAACAGATGACCGAAGTGCTAAATGACCAGAAACGCCAAAACAGTGCCCGAAAGTATTGGAGAAAATGATAGAAGCGCTAAAACAAAGACCAAAAGTGCTAAAATAATGACTGTAAGTGCTAAAACAAATCCTGAAGGCATTGTTTCATGAAAGCACTAGAACAATGACCCGAAGAGCTGAAACGGGTTTTCCAGAACGTTAAAAATAGGACCTTTTAAGACTTTTTACTGTAAAATTTGATTGGGTCTTGTGGCATACTGTATGAGAGATTGCGGAAGATAAGAAGGATGAATCCGTTGACTACGGTTGTGAAATTGTGTGAGAGCCCTTCTTTGAAAGAAGGCTCGTGAATATAGCGGTTTTACTGTGTAGTCTAAAGAGTGACCCCTAGCGAAATCGTGATAACGGTGAATAAATGTTCTATGTTGTAAGAGAAGTTTCTGATTTTGATATAAAAAGCATTGTCTTCTCAATTTATTTCTATAACTGAGAGGTTGCTTGGGCTTTAAAACTTTCATTTTCCTTTTGACAAATGTTGTGGACTTCCACTTTCGCAACATGAATTTTCTGATTTGTTTTGACTTGACATTTTTAGGATGATCTTTAAATCTGATTTAAATGAATTTGTGAAAACACGGCAAGCAATTTTGAATAAGCATTTTAAAACTGAAAAGATTGTGTATATTCAAAAATCACGAATGATTTTTATTGATTTTGACGGGTTGTTTTAACATTTGTACACAAATCAAATAGACTCACACTTAAGGACAAGTAGGTCATCATTATACTCATAGCCCACATCTTGCAATTACGTTGACTCACACAGCCATGTCACCCCCTAGAGGGTGCCCGTGTTTTTGTCATTGCCAAGTGCGTACTCAAAGTGACGGACGTAGATACCGAATCCCTTGAGAAAACAATCCTTGGTAATTATATGGTGAGTGTCTTGGGGGCAGATTCTTCCCTCCCCTTGCACCGTGAGTATGACAATGTATGGATACTGAATCGGCGAGCAACTACTCTATGGTTTGTAAATAGGGTTTCATTCGGTGTGGCAAATAGATAAACTCCCTCAGGAGACCTCCCAATCTTTAGAACAAATATTTTGGGGATGGTTATTTTTCCTACTACCATCAATTTGGACTTTCATCAACAAATTGCATTTTTATTATAGTGGGTTGGATAACCTAGCTTTGGTTGTTCCCACTTAGGTCGTTCTTGTAGGGTGAGTACTTTTTCCCACTACGGTAGGCCTGCTAAAGGATTTAATAAAGCATAAATGACATAAAAGAAAAGGGAATATGGCACTTTGGTCACCCAGTTAAGGGGAGAGCATAAGCCTAATCACTACAAGCACAGCATATAGATTTGTTCTGTTTTAAGCCCAAAAAGAAAGATTCTTAATCTAAGTGAAGGTGTTGCTTCACTGAAATCATGATGTTATTTTTAACTTCTACTGTAAAAATGAGATGACTATCCTAGGATTGATAGATTTGCTTTAAGAAAAACAAGAAAGTGACTATCCTAGGATTGATCAATTTTTAAGAACTTTGAAGTGACTATCCTAGATTGATCAATTTTATCCCAACTGTGAAAAAAAAGTAAGATCTGGCCGCGGAAGCGTCGGATTCAGACTACTTTTACCAAAGTGCTAGAATATGGAACCGAAGCGCTAGAACAGTTACCTGAGGTGCTAAAACCCGAAAGTGCCGAAACAGTGTACCAAAGCACTGAAGTTTGTCTTAGAAGCGCTAAATCACCGAAGCGCCGAAACAATGTACTAAAGCGCTGAAGTTTGTCATAAAAGCACTAAAACGCCAAATGCGTTGGAACAGTAACCGAAAGTGGCAAAACTCTGAAAGTGCTAGAATAGGGACCGGAAGCGCCGAAACTTTTAACGAAAGCGCTAAAACAAATCACGCTGTAAACCTGCGTAACACTTTCCAAAAAAAAAAATTGTAATTTTGATAAAATGGGGTTAATGCCCCATGGTGGGCGCCAAATTGTAAGTGTGGAATGAGGTAAATAACATAAATACACTTCTTAATATGACATTATATCAAATGATCAAACAAATTGAATCAATTCAACAAAGTAATCAATTGAAAGCGTCCTATTGCTCTCTATCCTCAAAGATTTATTAAATCACTATTGCTCTCAGATTGTTAAGCACTATGACTGTTAAAATGACTATCTGAAGAACGAGATGATACTAAAATGCAATACTAGATTATAACAATGTAAACTAGCATGTATGAAATAGATAATTGCAGCTACAAGAGGCAGCCATTGATGTGAAGCTTGATTGTTGAATTGCTTGAATGTTGATGCTTGATACTTGATGCCTGGATTCCTGCAGAGTAAGAGTGTAAAAGCTTGATTATCTGGATCCTTTTCTTGGTTGAATGAGGTTGTATTTATAGATTTCCTAGCTATAGAAATGCACAGGGAAAGCTTTGAGAGGCTTGGATTCAATCTGGAGGATTGAATGGTGAGAGATGGAGGAGATTGAGAGAAAGATGGAGATTGTCTCTACCCATGAAAACACCAGGCAAGAGAAGAGGAAAATTTGATAGAAGAAGATTGAGAGATCAAATTCCAAATTTGTCTCCAATTTGTCTCCAAAACTTCCCGTGAAGTTTCAAAGCATTAATTGTAACAAATTTAGACATAGATTAGACATAAGAAATCTAATTCATTTTTGAGGAAATGTAGATTGGAATATTCCTTTATGCTTAATTCAAATATTTTGATTTATTTAAATTAGAAAAGGGAGATAAATAATTTAATAAAACAAACTATAGGATAGTTGTTTATTAAATTAATCAGAGGAATATGATAATTAATAAATAAAGTGTTTTGTCTTTATTTAATTAATTCGAGAATGATGTGATAGATTGAAATAGGGATTTGATAATTAAATAAAAAAAAGTATTTAATTTTTTTTATTTAATTAAGATGAATTTTAAAGTGAACTATATTAAATAAATATTTCTATTTATTTAAACAGTAGAGGAAATAGAATAATTAATCAAATAATGTGTATTTAATTAATCGGATGCTCCAGACCAATTTTAGGTGTATACACATATGATGTGGATGGATGAATGATCCATATACCAATATGATATATGATGTTTTATTATGTATATGATGGATGTTGATATCTTATATATGTGATGTATGATTATACACAATGCATGATGTTTTATTGGTTTACTATGATCATGATATTTAATGATGAAATTATGGATGCAGGATGGGTGTGGTACTAATGATATTTTGATGTAGGATGGATCTATTAGTTAGAAGAAATGTTGAATGATGGATAGAAATTTGATGAGTTTTTCTTTTGCTTTGCATAGAGGCTTCATATCTTTAACAATCCATTTTGATGTAGCAAACAAACACGATGCACCAGGTTATTAATAACGAAGGTTTCTTTGTATCCATTGCATGGACTTTGAATCAACATACAAAGAATATTATTACTCATACCATACATAAAAAAACCTTGTTAGGACATAAGGTTGAGTTGTGTTAAAACTTTTCAGACAAGTTACATAGAGAGCTATGAAATACCTAGCATGCAACTGCTACATGAATTGTCTCAAAACAAATTTCATACATAAAACAAAGCAAGTATTCGATGTGGTAGTATCACAAAAACATATTGCAAATAGAACTAACAAACATCGATAGTTAATACCACCATTCCTTCTTCTCTAAATCCTTATGGATATCCTTGAGAGATCTGGGAATGTGGTATTATGGTAAATCCAAAAAACATAAGACTATAAAAAGATAAACAATGTTGTAGTATCACTTGCCATATTTTTTTTGAGGTTTTAGGTTGTTATCCGGTGTTGATGATGTCTATTGTAGGAGTGTTCTATCCGTTAAGACATATCTTAGGATGTTGTTGGTGAATTGTCAATAGATATGTAGTTAACACTTTGGTATTGTTTTCACTTGATAGTTGTCTAATTCTTTCATCTTTTCTTTGGAATTTTTGGTTTGATGTTTTTTTTTGTTTGTTGTTTACATTTTTCAAATGGTGAGTGTGGCGATTTGTTTATTATGGATGAAAAGTTTATTGCATTTAGTGATGATGGAGGTAGGACCTTTTTTATTTTCTATTTATATGATGCTTTTTTAATTTTCAGGGGACTAACCTAGGTCCTCAAGGGCTCATCAAAGATAAGACTTTTCCACATTGTAAATGTAGAAGCTCATAGTTCACTTGGTTTGATTAGAACATTTTTTTGATCTTTTTTCATTTTTTGAATGTTTTTGAATTTTGTATTTTTGACAAAGTTAAAATAAAGCATGTTAGACACCTAAGGGGACTAACCTAAGGCCTTGGGGGCTGATAATATTTTCCTATGTTATACATATAAAGACCATGTGGTTTGACTAGTATTGACTCAAAAGAATAACATGTTTTTAGGATTTTGGTGTTTTGAATTTGTTTTGAATTTGTTTTGATTTTGTTGTCTTTCTAATTTTTTTTTTTATTTTGATAGTTTTTTACCATGATGGTATGTATAAGAATCCAATCTACTACCAGTTTCAGGAAGTTTCCCCCAATTCGAGATAAGATTACCTTCACTAGGGGAGACAAATGTTGATGGTGCAACAAGGTTCAACACTTAATTAGTCATCAAGTCATGGTTGGACACATGTTTTATTATGGGAAGAATGGGTGGATGCTTTAGATAACACTGATAGATAAAGGCTTCATATCTTTAAAAATCCTTTTTGATGTAGAAAACAAACATGATGCACCAAGGTATTAATAGCCAAGGTGGATTTGTATTCATTGTGTGGAATTTGACTCGACATACAAATAATATTCTTGCTCATACTATACATACGAAAACCTTGTTAGGATATATGGTTGAGTTATGTTAAAACTTTTCAAAAAAGTTACACAGAGAGATATGAAATACCTAACATGCAACCACTACATGGATTGTCTCAAAACAACTTCCATACACAAAACAAAGCAAGTTTTTGTTGTGGTAGTATCAAAAAAACATCTTACAAACAAAACTAAAAAAAAAATAGACAATTAATATCACCATTCGCTCTTCTCTAAATCCTTATGAACATCCTTTAGAGATCTTGGGAATATGGTATTATGATAAATCAAAAAAAGATAAGACTATAAAAAGATAAAAAATGTTGTAGTATCACTTGCCATATCTATTTTGAGGTTTTGGGTTGTTATCCGTTGTTGATGATGTCGATTGTAGGAATGTTCTATCCATTAAGGAATATCTTAGGATTTTGTTGGTGAATTGTCAATGGATAGGTAGTTAACACTTTAGAATTGTTTTCACTTGATAATTATCTAATTGTTTCATCTTTCTTTGGAATTTTGATTTTGATGTTTATTTTGTTTGTTGTTTATATTTGTCAAAGGGTGAGTGTGACGATTTATTTATTATGGATGAAAATTTTATTGCATTTAGTGATGATGGAGGTAATATGATGTTTTTTTTGTTTTCATGGGACTATCCTAGGTCATCAAGGGCTCATCAAAGATAATCCTTTCCTACATTGTACACATAGAATCTCATAGTTCGCTCGGTTTGATTAGAACATGTTTTTGATCTTTTTTGTTTTTCGAATGTTTTTGAATTCTGTATTCTTGGCAAAGTTAAAATAAGGCATGTTCGACACCTAAGGGGACTGACCTAAGCCCTCAAGGGCTGATAATATTTTCCTATGTTATACATGTAGAGACCACATAGTTCGATTGGTATTAACTAAAAAGCATAAAATGTTTTTAGGATTTTGATGTTTTGAATTTGTTTTGATTTTTTTGTCTTTTTGGATGTTTTTTGATTAACTCACCATGGTACCAAGATACATTCGATTATAAGAATCCAATCTACTATTAGTTTCAAGAAGTTTCCCCTAGTTTGAGACAAGATTACCTTCACTAGGGGAGACAGATGTTGATGGTGCAACAAGCTTCAACAGTTAATCAATCATCAAGTCATGGTTGGACACACATTTTATTATGGGATGAATGGGTGGATACTTTAGATAGCACCGATAGATAATGATGCATGTCTTAGTCAAACGTAGCACCTATTTACTAGGTTTTCACTATGTCATCTATTCTAGAAGCGCCATAAAATGGTTTTCACTTAAAGAATGTTTTATTTCTCGTTACTATTTTTCTTTCTTTTTTATTTTTTTGGATTTTTACCCTTTTTCTTAGGGATTTTGATGTGTTCAACTATAGAACTTTTTAAGATGGTTGTTGTTCAGTGGTTCAACTAAAGGTTCTCCCTTAGGAGTAGCCAATTGATAAGCTCCAAAGCCATAGCTTGCTATGAAGATGAATGGACCAATCTAGTTAGGTATAAACTTACCTTTTCCATTTTGATTCAGTTGTACCTTCTGATTCTCTTTGAGTACCAAGTAACCAACTTGGAATTTTTTTTTTTGATCTTTTTATTGTAGCTTCATTTGATTCGATTCTGATAAACCTAAAGATGGTTTAACATGCTCAAACACCTTTCATCTAGGAGTTCCAAATCATTTAATCTAGACACATAATACTCTTCATTGCTGACCATGCCTTTTAGTGATATTTAAAGTGAGGGGATTTCAACTATGATAGGTAAGATAGCTTCAAATCTATAGGCCAAGGAAAAATGTGTGGCCCTTATAGGTGTATGAATAATGGTTCATTAATCCCATAGGGCTAGGTTTAGTTGTAGATTCAAATCATGATCGAACATTAACAATCTTTTTTAGTATCTTTAGGATAGTTTTGTTAGATGATTCAACCTGATTGTTTCCTTAGGGGTAGTAGGGTGTGGAGAATCTATGTTAGATAAAAAATGGGAAAAAATATTTTTGACATCTTAGTTTTTGAATGGGGTCCCATTTTCTACTATGATGGTTTGGGGAATTCCATATAAATAGATAATATAATTCAAGATGAACTTGGATATCTGTTTTATTTTCTTGTAATGTAGGTTAATTAAATTGCTTTTATCCATTTTGTGAAGTATTCAATTGTGGTAATGATGAAATTGTGCCCATTTGATGAAGTGGGAGAGATCTTACCTACTGAGTCTAATCTCCATTGTGAAAAAGGCCATGGTGTTGTGATAGGTCTTAGCTCATGTGCTGGTGTGTGAACAAGGTCACTATGTTGTTGACACTGATGGAATTTTCTTGAGTACTAAATACATTCATGTTCCATGGAGGGCCAATAGTACCTTGTTCTCAATAATTTTTGTACTAGGTTAGGTCCACTAGAGTAGGACCCGTAAACACCTTCATGTACCTCTTGTAAGGTATTTTGTGCTTCTTCTATGTTAAGACATCAAAGTAACATACCATCTAACCTTCAATGATATAAAGTGTCTCCTAGGATTATGAATCTGGAAGTCCTATGGGAAAATGTTTTCTTTTAGGTTGTTGTCAAGTCAAGAAGTATGATACCATGTTGGAAATAATCAAATGTATCTTGGTACCATGGTGAGTTAGGAACAACAACAACACACACTAGTTCTAATTCTAGGATATTGAATGCTGGTATGAGAAGTTGCTCTACAAGGAATTTGTATTCAGGAATATTTTATGGAATATCAAGAATCGAACCTATCATTGTCATTACGTCGAATTTTTTGTTGTTGATATGGGGAACCTATTCAAAGATGATGGTGACAAAATATTGTTTGAATCTGTCCACCATCCTTTTATATGGCATTAGCTTATCATCCTTTCTTTGATACTCATCATTTACTTTCCTGATCACTAGTTGAGAGTCCCCATAAACCTGCAATTCCTTTATCCTCCATTCTATTTCCATTTTGAGTCTTGTGATGAGTTCTTCATACTATGAGATGTTATTTGTACATGGGAAATAAATTATATAAGCCTTAGGTATACTATCTCCCTATGGTGTGAGAAATAGAATTCCTGCTCCTAAGTTGTGTTGAGTGTGGGACCCGTCAAAGTACAAGGTCCAACAACTTGTATGTTTTGTTAATAGTATACTTTCATCTGGGAAGTCTATTGTGAGAGGTTGGTGATCTTCCATTGGTTCTTCTTCTTGTTGATCTGATGTGATATGTCATTTGATGGATTTCCTATCTATGTAATCTATGTCAAATTTTCTCAATATCATCACCCGTTTACCAATCCTTCCTGTTAGAACTACTTTTTCTAATAGGTACTTACTTTAGTGGATCTACTTTTGAGATCAGCTTTACTTTTTTGTTCAAGATATAGTGTCTCAATTTCTATGTTGCAAAGATGACAAAGAGATACACTCTTTCTATGGGTGAATAGTTCAATTCGTAGCCCACCAGTGTTCAACTAATATAATAGACCACTCTTTCTTTTTTATTATCATCTAGCTATGGTAAGAGAGCTCCTAATGTTGTGTGTGTTGTAGATACATAGAGTATCATTTCTTTATCTAGAATAGGTGGTATTATTATTGGATTAGTGAGTAGATACTCTTTAACTTGCTATAATGATTGATTGTATCTACCATCCAACTTTAATGTGGTGTCTTTGTGTGGGATATGGGTGAACGGATGACACTTATCTTCCAATTGTGTGATGAATCACTTGATGGACTATAGTTTCCCTTGTAGACTTTTGAGCTGCTTCAATATCTTTGGAGGAGGCATTTCCAATATGGATTTTACCTTTGCAAGAACTACTTCAATGCCTCTCCTTGACACTATGTATCTTCCATAGTTTTATGTAGCATATCATGAAATATTGTAGTCATTGCTCGTTGATAGGTCACCCCTACATTCTTTAGACTAAATGGCATGACATTCTAGTAGAAGGTCCCATTTGCACAAGTCAAGGTTCTTTTATGTTGGTCATCATGGTATATCTTTATCTGATTATATTGTCAAAAGTTGTCTATTAGTGACAAAATTTCATGTCCTATGATTAGATCTATAATCATATTAATTCTTAGAAGAGGGAAGCCATATTTTGGGAAATCCTTGTTTAGATCTCAAAATTTTGTACAAATTCTTATGCCCCTAGTGGGCTTTGATACTGGTACTAGGTTTGATATCCATTCTAGATAATCATTTGGTCTGATGTGTAATACCCCTTCATTTTGCTTCTTGTTCAGTTTGTTTTATGCTATGTTTGGTTGCATCTACTTTGATACTAGATACATTTTGTTATGATGTTTTGATCACTACTATTGAGCGACAACTATTATTGTCTGATGTGGTTATCCGATTAGTGTTTCACATGCTTTAATGGTTTAATGATGTTAGTAGAGTTAACATGAGATTTTATTATGAGATTACGGAATATGATGTTAATGTCAGTCTTTGATGAGTGTATTCGTGAAGAGGATAGTTTCACATCACTCGCTTGCAAGCACCCTATGAATCCATGATTTCTTCTTCATGGTGTGTATTATATGCTAGATATATTGTATTATGTTGTTTACTTGGTTTCAGGTTGCAAGTACATGACATCGACTCCACCTGGTTTCATAGGTTTGAGCGTGTCGATCCAATGGTTAAGTTGAACAGGAGATAGTAGCTAGGTAACATGTGTCAAGTCTACACCCTAGCCTTAGTGTGTCATCAGTCTTGTTTGTTGAGTCATGGTGTACCTTATTTTAATGTTATTTGATTTTGAAAGGTGCTTGTTTATTAAATGAATTTTTTAGAATAATTGCACTTGGGTTTCCCTTGGAGTATGGTTTTATGGTGTGTTGTCCATTAGAAGAGTGGCTTATGTTAGGTATCGGAGCCCAAAGAGGTAAACCGGGTAATCTTCAGAAGTTATTTAAACAAGTGATAATTAAAGTAATGTACTTAGAAGATTAGGACTAACTTCTCACTAATCAAGATAATTTTTCCTCACTCATAAACACAAGGGCTCGTTTAGACTTAGGATGAGTGGGTAGGCTTGAAATGGCATAGTCATCTATCTTGTCAGTACGAGAGGTATTTGATGCTACATGAGTGAGTATGGGGGCTGGGATTCGATTGAGGTCACCAAGATTATCGAAGCCTATGAAGAATGCCCATAGGAGATCTCATGACGACTATGCGATGACACTCTATCTAGGACAACAGTTGTTTATTGTTTTATGTGTATAGTTCTCTGAACATACTTGATCTATTTTATGTCTGGAAGCAATGTGACCTATGTTAGTGATGTTAGTGTTGTACTTATGTTGTAATTGAGTTGTACTTGTTTAGTTCATTTGTTTGGTTAAGTCAGTATGTGTCAGTATGAGTCTGCCTTTGGTTAGAGGTAGTAGATTCTTTGTCCATGTTACGTTGTTACTATCTCCTAGCATGGGGGGTGGGCCTTCGGGTACCACTTGGTTGGGTGGAACATGCACCATAAACCGTTGGGTCCCCATTGATCTTCAGTATTTGGTGGCGAGACATCCAATTGGACAACTCACAGTTCTTATATCTATTTCTTGCAATGTTGTATTTCTTAATGTAATAAGTTGAATTTACCCCTCTTGTATTTATGAGGTGGATTTATGTAATTGTAACACTTATGTATTTATGACTCATTCTGGGAATGAGTGTTGTATCAGTTATTCTTGTAATGGATATATGTTATGGATGTTATCTTCTTATCTTGGTATTTATTTATGTTGAATGAACTTACTAGTGTTATTTATTGCAATGTAATTTATACGATGGTTGTTAATGGGGATTTAAGTAATCTTGGTTATGTAGCCTTAGGGGATGTTGTCAATTATAGTTGAACATGTATGTTTAATTCACTTTAATAAAAAAAAATTAGTATGCTTTTATTGTGAATTCAAACTTCCTCTAGGGTTGTGTGGCTGGGCATTACACATGGTATCAAAGCCTAAGTTTAAACACTGGGTGCTCTGGGATTATGATGTACCCATTAAGCTTAGTTTTGTAGGTTTTCTTGAGTACCTTGTCTAATACCCTTTTGTGTCTGTGTAGGAGTATGCCTCCTAGACGCGGATGAGGGAGAGGACGTGGACGTGGCTGGGTAGGTGATCAAGAGGAGAGTCAACATGATTTGCAACCTTGTGTTGTACCTATACCAGAGTAGGAGGAACATCAGGCCTCGTAGAATGGTCCAGGAGGTGGTGGTGGACAGCTAGATCCTGCTAGGATCGAAGCTGCACGTAGAGCTTTCGAGGAGACTTTGGAATTATTGGGTCCAAGACAGGTAGTACTAGAGGTTAACCCTGTGGTTAGGAAAATTATAGCTCAGTTAGATATGTTAACAGTGTCCTATATGAGGGATTTGATTCGATCACAACCACCTAGGTTTGACAGAGTAGGCACTGGTTTAGAGGCTGAGACTTGGTTGATAGGTCTTGATCAATGTTTTGCTATGCATCCATTTGATAGTGGTACTAAAGTGCGGTGCGCTGTGATGCACCTAGAGGGATTTGCAACCACTTGGTGGAGACTTGAGGAGCAGAAGCTCCACATCGACATGAGTTTGATGTCTTGGGAGATCTTTCTTGAGTGGTTCAGATCCCATTTTCTTTCTAACCATTGGCGTCAGTGTAGAGGTGATGAGTTCCATGCCCTTTGACAGTTAGCCATGACTGTAGATGAGTATGAGAGGCGTTTCTATGAACTTAAATAGTTTGTAGGAATAGTGGATGATGAGGGGATGCTCGTGTAGCATTTCATCAGGGGATTAAACACCTATATCAGTGGTGGTGTGCGGGTCTTTGAGCCCAAGTTTATGGAGACAGTTGTGGAGAAGGCACGGTTGGTCAAGGAGAACTTAGCTATGGCACTAGGAGGCCATTCAGGTGTGTAGATCGGTAGTGGTTCAAGAGTTGGGTCTAGTGCACGATGAGGTCAAACTCAGGGAGTTGGATCACCATTGACTTAGTAGGGGCCTACTCAGAGTGGGCAGTAGGAGAGTGTACTTGGAAAGCGTAAGGACTCTCAGGATGATGCTGGTTCTTCGCCTAGAAGGAACCGGAACTAGTGGCACAATAAGCACAATCGACAGGTATAGCCAGCTCAGAGTTCATAGTTTGCGGCTGATTGGGGTAGTACAGAGTAGTCTACTACACTGATAGGAGGAAATAGGTTTGTTCTCATTATGTGTTATTCTTGTGGTCAGCAGGGCCACCTTGCTAGGAATTGTCCATATCAGAACTCTTCTAGTGTTGGTCGTATAGTGCAAGATACTTGTCCTCAGGGATCGAGGTTTTGATTTTATGCTGTTTGTTTGAGGGAGTTATATCCCTATTGGTTTGCAGGCTTCCAGGAGTAAGCCTAGTCTTTGGGGGGGAGAATGTAATACCCCTCCATTTTGCTTCTTGTTCGGTTTGTTTTATGCTATGTTTGGTTACAACTACTTTGATACTGGATACATTTTGTTATGATGTTTTGATTGCTACTATTGAGCGACAACTATTATTGTGTGATGTGGTTATCTGATTAGTGTTTCACATGCTTTAATGGTTTAATGATGTTAGTAGATTTAACATGAGATTTTATTATGAGATTATGGAATATGATGTTAATGTCAGTCTTTGATGAGTGTATTAGTGAAGATGATGGTTTTGCATCACTCACTTGTGAGCGCCCTACGAATCCATGATTTCTTCTTCACGGTGTGTATTATATGTTGGATATACTGTATTATGTTGTTTACTTGGTTTCAGGTTGTAGGTACATGACATCGACTCCACCTGGTTTCACAAGTTTGAGCGTGTTGATCCAATGGTTAAGTTGAACGGGAGATAGTAGCTAGGTAACATGTTTCAAGTCTACGCCCTAGCCTTAGTGTGTTGTCAGTCTTGTTTGTTGAGTCATGGTGTACCTTATTTTAATGTTATTTGATTTTGAAAGGTGCTTGTTTATTAAATGAATTTTTTAGAATAATTGCACTTGGGTTTCCCTTGGAGTATGGTTTTATGGTGTGTTGTCCATTAGAAGAGTGGCTTATGTTAGGCGTCAGAGCCCAAAGAGGTAAACCAGGTAACCTTCAGAAGTTATTTAAACAAGTGATAATTAAAGTAATGTACTTAGAAGATTAGGACTAACTTCTCACTGATCAAGATAATTTTTCCTCACTCATAGACACAAGAGCTCATTTAGACTTGGGATGAGTGGGTAGTCCTGAAATGGCATAGTCATCTATCTTGTTAGTATGAGAGGTATATGATGCCGCATGAGTGAGTATGGGGGCCAGGATTCGGTTGAGGTCACTAGGATTATCGGAGCCTATGAAGAATGCCTAGAGGAGATCTCATGACTACTATGCGATGACGCTCTATCTAGGACAATAGTTGTTTATTGTTTTATGTGTATGGTTCTCTGAACATACTTGATCTATTTTATGTCTGGAAGCAATGTAACCTATGCCAATGATGTTAGTGTTGTACTTATGTTGTAATTAAGTTGTACTTGTTTAGTTCATTTGTTTGGTTGATTCAGTATGTGTCAGTATTATTCTACCTTTGGTTAGAGGTAGTAGATTCTTTGTCCATGTTGCATTTTCACTATCTCCTAGCATGGGGGGTGGGCCTTTGGGTACCACTTGGTTGGGTGGAACATGCACCATAAACCATTGGGTCCCCATTGATCTTCAGTACTTGGTGGCAAGACATCTAGTTGGATAGCTCGCGGTTCTTATATCTATTTCTTGCAATGTTGTATTTCTTAATGTAGTAAGTTGAATTTACCCCTCTTGTATTTATGAGGTGGATTTATGTAATTGTGACACTTATGTATTTATGACTCATTCTGGGAATGAGTGTTGTATCATTTATTCTTGTAATGGATAAATGTTATGGATGTTATCTTCTTATCTTGGTATTTATTTATGTTGAATGAATGCTTACTACTTGTGTTATTTATTGCAATGTAATCTATATGATGGTTGTTAATGGGGATTTAAGTAATCTCGGTTATATAGCCTTAGGGGATGTTGTCAATTATAGTTGAACATGTATGTTTAATTCACTTTAATAAATAAAAAATTAGTACGCTTTTATTGTGAATTCAAACTTCCTCTAGGGTTGCGTGGCGGGGCATTATAGCCTACATCTAACAATTTCTTTAGTTCTAATTTTACCAAAAGTGTTATCTAGGGATGCATTTTTCATAGTTTTTGCTTGATGGGTTTAGCCCTAGGAAATATGGCTAGGTGGTGTATGGAAAATGCTAGATCTATCCCTAGCATGTCTCTATATGTCCATGAAAATTTTATCTTCCTTTCATTGATGAATGTTGAGAAGTTCACTTTCTCTTCAAGATCAAGATGTTGTATGATATGTGATCTTAGGTGTTTCTATTGTGCCAACATTAATAGGCTCAACTTATTCAACTAGGAGTGTCAACTTCTCTTGATATTCAGAAATAGGGATATTGAATCCTCCATCCTCGAGCACCTCAAAGAGGTTTTCACCCTTAGATTCATCCTTTATTTTTCTCTTTCTAGGATCTAATAGAGTCACATCGTGGTTTCCCCTAGGGGATCTCATGTTGATTTTTACATTGTCTTTTTCAATTTTGTGACTAGAGGATACAATATCCCCTCCAAAATATGCTTGTTGTTCAAGTTCCATGACAAGACCTGCTTTATGATCTCCTGATGGTATATTAGTTTGAAAACCCATAAACTTTAAAATTGCTTCATCATTATAGAATTGATCCAAAATAGGTGTATGATTTTGTTGGTCCCAATCTATTAACTGGGGGTAGTAGAGGGGTAAGATGTCATTGATATCTATAAAGCTTATGAAAGTTGGAAAAATGGTTAATATAGTCGTGGCATCATTCTCCCATTGAGTATTTAGGTCATCATTACTAGAAGCAATTTAATACCATTCATATGCGTTGGAGTCTATTTAATAAGTATAGTCTTTAAGTATAGGTTTTCTAGGTTGGGTAGGGACTATACTTATTCTAAAGCTTTCAAATAGGTCCTCAATTGGTAAGTCATTTTTTATATGATGGTAGGTATCTAATTTCTTAATTTCAGTAGAAGGATCTCCTTTCTTGAAAGAGGCACATCTAGTGTTTGGGGTAACCATGTCTATCGAATCATAGCCTATTATCATGTTATTATTTCTTTGTTCCACTTTAATAGGTTCATATCTTCCTTGTTTGTGTCTCCCAAGGCCAACTTTTCCCTTGTATCCAATTTTTTTAGCTAGCTAACACCCTTTACTGCTACGATCAATAGGAAGGGGTTGTAGCTGTTTTGGTTCTTGTTCTTCTTTGTAGATCATTGATGAGAGTGCTTCTTTGAATATTTCCTCATCCTTCATATCTACCCACTTGGTAAAGATTGTGGGCTTAGCTACCATCATTACTATTTGAACATGTTTGATCTTCTTAGGCCCTCCATAAACCTTTGGTGTTGAGGGAATCATTCCAATATAAAAGGCTTGATTGAAATGATAGTTCTCATCACCCTTGTCAAGTACTTAGATCTTGGTATCAAATTTAGGTACCTCAATTGGTGATGGTTTAGTTGAGGTTGATGGTAGTGTTGATGGATCAACATATGATGAGTGGAATGATATATCATTACTAGGTACTCGTTGGATTTTATTGTATTTCTCCTCCAATTTTGCACAGTAGTGGAAGGGTTCAATATTAACGTATACCATAACCTCCTTTCCTTAGTGAGGAAATTTTAGAAATTGGTGAAATGTCAAAGGAAATTCTTGTAGTGCATGAATCCATGGGCATCCTAGAAGAAGGTTATATGGTAGCTCAAGGTCCAATACCTGACATGTTGTTTTTCTTGTTGTCGGCCCTATTTGTACAAGAAGTTTGATGGTTCCTTTTGAATTTATTTTGAGGTCATCATAATCCCATATAGTGATGCTCTCACCCTTATCAATTACATCATTATAATACCTTGATTTTTTAACAAATTTCAAGGTACAAGTTTTTAGATCTGCACCATTATCTATCAATACTCTTTTGATGTTAAGTTTGTGGACACCAACCTCTATATAGAGGGCTTGGTTGTGGAATGATTTTTGTGGGAGTATTTCTTAGAAAATGCTAAATGGTGAGTGGCCATGATTTTTCCAAGCATGGCTTGAAACAGATCAGGATTGAGGTCATTAGGGACTGATGTTTCCAAAGCTTTCTCTAGTATTTCCTTATACGTAGGTGATAATTTCAAAAAATCTAGAATGGAGATCAAAGTGAGGGTCTTATTCAATTGTTCCACAATACTATAGTCATTGGATGACTTATTTGTGGGTTTAGGTGGGGCTCATTGTATTGTGACTTTCCCTCGATCAGTAGTTACATTACATTCGGGCTCCCTACCTCGTATAAATAACACATTGACTCTAGTGTCATCTTCTTGGGAGAGGGTGCCTAGGATGGTGTCACCATAGGTGTAGTTGGCACTATGATAGTCTTGCTCTTTCCCTTTGTTATTTTTCTTAGCATGGTTAGGAATTGTATTCATGTAGATTTGGAGGTCTTTGTTTCCAAGCCGATGTTCTATATCAACTTCTCCCTTGTCGATTAACTCTTGCACTATATATTGGAGTCTCATGCAGTTATTCATCGTATACCCCTTAATCTTGTGGAACTCGCCACTAGTATAATTTGGAAAATAAATGACTAGGTGACTAAATCTTGTAGTCACAACAACTAAAAATGACTAAATTCTACTCATTTTTTGCAACTCAGCTATAAATGAGTAAATAAATGAATAATTTGGTTGTTGACTAAAAAATTATTTACTCATAGAAATAAAAATGACTAAATAGTTATTCATCATATCCAAATTAGACAAAAAATTTAAAAAATAATTCAACCAATTATTGACGTGATGTATTCATGTGTGCGATGTATTGGCATGATTATTCACTTTCATTGTAGATTCATTTCTCTTGTTCATTGCAAATTCATTCATCTCACTTGACCTCACTTCATTTGTTAGCCTGGCATGAGTCATTTTGATCAATTATAGCAGCTACTTGCATAGGCGATAAGGATTCAGAGAGGACTTGGAGACTTCTAAAAAGGAAGGAAAGGGAAAGGAATTCATTGTTTGCTACAATGAATTTGAATTTTTTGAGGCCCTCGGTAGATAAATCAGATTTTGGGATGCCCTCTATAGTGAATTCTGAGGTGATTCAAAACCCTCATTACATTAAACACAAATTTGAAATGCTCATTACAATCTACTGGTCTTAATAATGTTCTACTATAATTAATAATGTTATTTTACAATCTTGCCACTGTTCTGCTTCATAATGTGTTTGAGCTAAATATAATAAAATTTGGGTGTCAGTTCCAAAATAGAATTTCCTCAAACAATTTTGATACATTTTCACTGCAAGCGCAAACTGTCCTTGTGCAAAGTAAACATGTCCTAGATTTATCCACACATCAGGCATTTAAATAAAGATGTTTCCTATAGTAGCTTCTTGTACCCATGTAAATATTTCCTTTGCAATATCAAATTGACCCCTTTCAGCTAGCACAATGGTTGGCCCATTTACAGCATAAACATGTCCTGGTCTTTGTGCCAACACTTTATAATGGCTACCCCATTTGCAGCATAAAAATTTTCATTGCAAGAACAAAATATCCTTGTGAAAAGTAAACATGTGCTAGATTTACCCACACAAAAGGCATCTGAACAAAGATGTTTCCTGCAATAGCTTCTTGTACCTATGTAAAAAAATTCCTTTGTAATATGAAATTGACCCCTTTCAGCTAGCACAATGGATGCCCCATTTGCAGCATAAACATTTCCTAGTCTCAGTGCCAACACTTAAGTGGCCCCTTTTATGAAATCAAGATCATCTTGAGTTATTATTATACTCCTATTTTCCAAAATAAAAATACCCAAGGCCCATGGGAAATGAACGATGAGAATTTGAGTTTCAACTTGGTTTCATTTCGAAAAGGGGACATTACATTGTACAAGATTTTTTTAACAATAGAATAATTTAATCCACCTATTTGGGACTATAAAATAAAAATAGATGAATTAATCCATTTTCAATTATAGGTTCTTTTAATCTAGAATCTGATAGAAAGATAAAGCATAATACATTGAAGGATACAAAAATGTTCTAAAATAAATACTAAAATAGGTTGCACATGAAAAACAAGAAAGAGAAAAATTGGAAAGATAACATATAGATGATTCATTTGAGCTTTTTGATAAGATCTCATTTTACTATGTCAAATGGATTTGGAAGGAACAAAGCATATTTTATTGACTAAAATTTTGAGGTAGCTTATCCATCATCATTGTAAGCATCATCTTCTCTTGGAATCTATTTCTATAATGCACCAATCCTAGAATTGATTAGGGATGCACTTAAGGTGGATAAAAACTCATCAAATGATTTATATATGCTTGGCAACATGGAACTAAAAATAGATGACTAGCTTAAAGAAAAAGAAACAATTAAAGTAACACACCAACTTGTCTTGGCTGATGAAGCAAAATGAAAAGATGAGGAAGAATGAAGGATTCAAATGGAAAGGAGAAAGAAAGAGGAAGAACTTCGGTGGGTGATGCAATAAGAGGATAAATTTGAATGTGTGAAGGAATTATGGAAGAGTAAGTGTAA
Organism: Sequoiadendron giganteum; assembly: GCA_007115665.2. Lineage (NCBI taxonomy): Eukaryota > Viridiplantae > Streptophyta > Pinopsida > Cupressales > Cupressaceae > Sequoiadendron > Sequoiadendron giganteum. Next base: position 642,745,057 of record CM021100.1, read on the forward strand.
GGACAAGGATGATGACGATGATGAGTTTGGTCATTCAAAGAAGAAACAAAATAAGGAAAAGAAGAAAAAGAAGAAGGATAAGGACCACAAGGCTTATGATTCTTATATGGAGGAACCTGATGTTTCCATGGAAGAGGAGGAAAATTATATGAGTGATAAGGAACAAGATGATGCAAAAAATTCCCAATATCTTCTTGTAGTTGCAGGTCTAAAAGACTCTGATGATGGTGAGACAAATTCTCTAGTTTCCAAAAAATCGCAAAGGAGACATGCATACTCAGATTCTGAAGATGATGAACCATTGCAAAAAATAGAGTTTGAGAGAAGATGATCCATATTATGATGATGTCTAGGATTTATGAGCTTTAACCAAACCTAGCTCCTATTTTCCTACAGAAAAATCCCCAATACCCATGGGAAATGAATGATGATCATTTGAGTTTCAATAGATTCCAAGAGAAGATGATGCATACAATGACGATGGATAGGCTACCCCAAAATTTTAGTCAAACAAATTTTCTTTGTCTCTTCCAAATCCATTTGACATAGTTAAATGAGATCTTATCAAAAACCTCAAATGAATCATCTATATTTTATCTTTTCATGTTTCCTCTTTCTTTTTTTTTATGGGAAACCTATTTTAGTTTGTTGAAACTAAAATGCTCATCATTCATTTCCCATGGGCCTTAGGGATTTTTGTTTTGGAAAATACGAGGTAGGTTTGGTTAAAGCTTAGGAATCCTATACATAATCACCATATGGATCATCTTATCTCGAACTCTATTTCTGCAATGGTTCATCATCTTCAGAATTAGAGTATACATGTCTTCTTCATGATTTTGTTGAAATTGGAGAATTTGTCTCATCATCATTAGAGTATTCTAGACCTAAAGCTGCAAGAAGATCTTTGGAATTTTCTACAACATATTTTTCCTTTATCACTCATATAATTTTCCTCATCTTCCATGGAAACATCAGGTTCCTCTATATAAGAATCATAAGCATTGTCATCCTTATCCTTATTTTTCTTCTATTCCTTCTTTTGTTTCTTCTTAGACTGACTAGCCTCATCATCATCATCATCCATGTCCTTATGCTTACTCTTCCATAATTCCTTCACACATTCAAATTGCTCCTCTTGTTGCATCACCTACTGAAGTTCTTCCTCTTGCTTTCTCCTTTCCATCAGAATCCTCCATTCTTCATCAACTTTTCATTTTGCTTCATTATCCAAGACAAGTTGGTGTGCTACTTTAATTATTTCTTTTTCTTTAAACCAGTAGTTTGTTTTCAGTTCCATGTTTCCAAGCATATATAAAGGATTTTATGAGTTTTTATCCACCTTAAGTACATACCAAATCAGTTCTAGGCTTAGTTGGATCTCATTCTGAACCTGAGCCACGGTTGCAAGACATAGATATGCATCCATATAATTTGGAAACTTGAACAATTTTGGCCTATATAAAAGATTTTGTTTTTTAGTATCATGTACTTGTGTTGTGAATTTATCCCATGGTAACTCAATTGAAACACCTCCTTCTTCTAGTCGATGGAAGAGTTCCATATCCTTAAAGTGCACAAAAAAAACTGCATAATTGACACTGGGGCTTTTATTTATGAATTCAACCCAAATGCCATTTCCTAATACCTCATAGAAGTTTGTTGAGCCAACTCTAGCTCATCATGCTCAAAATGAAGAGCCCCAATGTTGTTTAAAAATTCAATGGGTACTTCTTCTCTACTCTTCTTTAGAAGAGACTTTGTTGTATTAATAGAATCTAAGGTTGCACTAGGGTTTATTAATATTAATAACTCACCCATCTTGATAAATTCATGGGAATCACATGGATCTATGTGAGTTTCCTTTCTTAAAATTTCCAAAGCCTTCTCTACCTACCCTTGTTGAGCATATATATGGCCTATAGATTTTAAGCTCTCACAATTCTCATGGTGGACCTATAGAACCTTTTCAAAATTTGAGAGAGAACTCTTAAGATATCCCAGCTTCAATTGAACCTATCCACAAAATCTTGTGGCCTATGGCTTTCCTTCACTGATGCCATGTAGTAGCAACTAGTGGTGTCATAATAACCTTTACTATGATAAGATTATGCAAGATTATAATATGAATGAGATTTCATGAGAGGGTGGTCAATTGAAACAAGAGTTGTCTCAGTCAACTGTTCCATAAGAAAATGCTACCTTGTGAAGAAAAAATAGTTTGCTAAATTATTCAATGTCATTGCACAGTATGAATATAATTTAAAGGCTCTATTCATATTTTATATTCCTTCATGAACACTACCTTTTTCACTAACTGTGAGAATCCTACAATTAAAAAATGCACAAAACTGACCACAGAGATTTTTCCCTACTTCAAACAGCAAAATTGCCAAAAAAATGCATTTAAAACCTACAAAAAAATGTAAATAAAATCATGTTGATTCACACTACTTTTCACACCAAAAAAAATCCATGAGACCATAGCTTATTTCTTACTATTATGCTTTGATATATTTTTTCCAAGCATCCGTAGCTTGTTTGAAATCACTTGTTTTAGGCTTTTAACCATAGCAACAAGGTACTAATCTCTTTGATAAAATGCTTTGGTAGACATGTATGAAAATGTGTTAGCATAGACAAGGTAATGAAATTTAGAGAAAAATCCTCAAATAAATGTGGTCTCATGGTGATGGAATGCCATGATGAATTCCATGACAAGTGGATTGTTATGGATTTTCACGGTATTCCATCACCATGAGACCATATTTCTTTAAGGCATTTTTTCAACCAGTTCACTGCCTTGTCTATGTTATTGCTTAATATTATGCTTTGATAGATTTTTTCCAAGCATTCATAGCTTGTTTGAAAGCACTTATTTTAAGATTTCAGCCATAACAACAAGGTAGTGAACCATTTGATAAAATTATTTGGTAGACAATATGTATGTAAAATGTGGTAGCATAGACAAGGCAATGAATTGTTTGAAAAAATGTCTCAAAGAAATGTGGTCTCATGGAATGCCATGACAAGAAAATGCAATTGGTATTTGCTCCTAGTTATTAGTTATGTAATGTGAAGTAATTTCATAACTTCTAGGTTGACTTTGTAAAAATTATATTGTAATTGAAATTTTGTCATCTATCAACATCTAGTTATTAGTTATGCAATGTGAAGTAATGCTTTGAGTTTGAAAGATGTGCAATACAATGTAATCAGCAATGCATATGATTATGAACAAATAATTGATACCAATTCATAATATACCCCTATATTCCAACCTAAAATACATAAAAAATATAATCATACAAAAAATTATCAACAAATAATTGATACCAATTCATAATATACCCCTATATTCCAACCTAAAATACATAAAAATTCCAATCATACACAACATTATCAACAAATAATTGAGACTCGGATTCAGGCACCACATTATATCTTCTTTTCCATTGATTGCTTCAAATAGATATTACAATATAACATAAGTCTCCTCATATATGTTTTTATAAATTCTTATGATGATGATATTAAAATTCGGTCTTGGTTTCTCTTTTATAAGAGAAGAAACAAGCTTCAAATCGTTACAAAATATGGCATCTTTTCAAAATTCATGCCTCTTCATATAAACTACACTAAACATTATTTTTTCTTAAAACATAAAATAGAGAAAGTAGATAACTAATGAATTCTGCAACACTCGTGACACCATAGTCCGTTAATCTTTGTAAGGCACTCATGATCATTGAAGATTTGTTCAAGGTCCTTTCTCCATATTAGTGTATCTAAATGTGCGGTTCTTCCACTATGAGAGCCCCAAGGCCTATAGTTCAAGTGTAGGATCCATATACCTCTGCTCCCACTTGTACATTGTATAATCATGTGGCCATTTTTATTCTTAAATTTTCAATATATTTGCAAGGTGAATCTTTCATCGGCTATCTAGTAATGCCTTGCCATCCATGATAAACTTAGAATATCTAGCATCCAATGCTATTACTCCATCCATGATTAATTTGAACCTATCAAGACTCAACTCACCATCCTTTTGTAGAGTGATGCACTATGGAACAATATATCCAAATTCACTCTTCCATTATTGAGGTCCTTCAAGTGGTCATCATCTTTCAATAGTTTTGGCACAAACCACTAATTCAGAGTATGAAATGAATCTATTCTTGTTCTAATCTTTTGGCCCTCTCCTTGCATATATTGGAATTAATCTATAACTATTTTGTCCATCTTCTCTGTAGGTTTTAATGTTGTAGGAGCCTCAGTACTCCTCTATAAGATTCTGCACAAGGTTACCAATGTGTGGTGTATGGGCTGCCAGTTCTTAAAAAGGGGATCCAGTATGGGTAGATGTGTTTTCATCAGATCAAATGTATGTTTTAGTAAGTTGTAGCAATCATACACACTTTCCAACTTATCCATAATTATCTTTATCCTATGCTCAAGGACCTTCTCTAAAAAATTACATATTTTCTTATTCACTCCTTCCTTACCCTCATTGTTGGCTTTCTTTAACTCTTCAATCTCATGTCTAAGAATGCTCACTTGTTTAGTAGAAGCACTTTCTATATCAACTGGTGGAGCAAGAGGACACTAGTATAACATTATTTCCTTGTTCTATGAGGGGCCTGCTCCTTTCAAATATTCCTTCAACTTCACATGTTCCATGAACAATTTATTGACTTCATTAAAAAAAAATTGTTCATTTTTGTACTTCCCCAATCTAGCTTTCATCTCCTTAACTGTAGCTTGGGTGAACATAGTTTAATGCATTGTCATGGTTGTAGCTTCTAGAGGATATGTATCCTTTAATTTTTTCACCATAGTTGTCCCTTTCATTTCTTGCACTACATCTAGTAACCTTGGTTTTTGTGTACTCTTTTATTTGGCCCAAAATACTAAGGTTTCAATCTTAGGGTTATACCATGTGCCACTTACCCCTTCATTTGAGTCAAACTCAGCAATCATAATCGAGTCCTCCTATGTTCTCACTTGACCAAGTAAAAAAATATATTTAATTCCATACTAGGGACAATAAGTATATTAATTTTCAAAATCATCTCTCTATCCTCTTGTGGGATGACATCAATATTATCAATCCTTAATTCATTAAAAGCTTGTGATACTATCTAGTCATGTTGGGATTCCTCAGCTCCCATCTTATTTATTTCAACCCTCACTTCAAACTCTCTCATTTTCATCTTAATCTAAAAGTCATTAAATTCAGGGCTTTTGATAAATTCATCATCTTCCAAGAACTTGTGAGCTGCAACTACCCTATCATCCTCATACATTTCTCTTTCTCCTTGTACCTCAATATTGGATCTAGCTTTAGGCCTATGGGCTTTAGTTTCAAACATAGGTTGTTCCACTTCAACTTCATCCTTGAAATGTATTAACACATTAACTGCTTCTTTTGTATCTCCAACCTCCTCACTTATTTCATAGGAAATAAGTGGCTCTATCTCTTGCATCTTTTGTTTTTAGAAGGTGGTTGTCCAAGAGGTGATCTTGGAGAAGCATGACATACTAAAATAGTATCTGAAGTTGGTTCTATAATTACAATACCACTTAGCCTTTTGGGACACAATTTGGCAAGTCTCCCCATATCTTCTACAATCTTATATAATTCATGAAACTTATCAGTTATCATATCAATCCTCTTGACAGGATCTACTTCCTCTATGAAATAACCCAAGAAATCACTATGCTTCATCTTTCTATCTTCCTCAAGCCTTTTCATAAGTTCCCATTTTCTCCTCCTATCATATACCTATTGAGGACTAAAAAAATTTGATTACATCTTATTCATAGTCAATTTGGTGAGTAACCATAGTCTTGGTAAGGATGGTGCATCTTACAAAATTCATGTGACCCTTAGGGTCAAAAGCTCTTTCCTTTCTAGATTGTAAGAGTACCTTGATTTTAGATAATTCTTCAACTCTTCAAGTGTATTGGATCCCACTGATAGTTCCCAAAAAGTTGTCAAATTGGGTAGAAATGTACCCTTCCTTTGTTTACTCATGACATTCTTTTCCATCCATAGAATCTTCCAAATGAACTCTAAAAAGGCTAATCAAAGGGGGAAAAACTTTGGCAGTATGTGTGGGGCCTATGGGCATCCATAAATCTTGATTATTGTGGTATCTGGTAGAAAAAATCAATCACAAAATTTATGACTATGGCCTTGCTCAGGATTCAAATCCAAAGGTCTTAACAGTTGTAGCACAAGTGTGTGTATTCTTGGTGGTTGGTGGCCAAGAACACTCATAATTTTTTACAAAAATCATCATGGAATATCACATAATTTGAATTCTTACATTTTCTATCCCATATATAGCATCATAGTTGCACTGGTAGCAAATTCCCTTGCTTGTCAATCTGACCCAAACACATCCTTTTGCTCCATCTATCTATATTCTGTTATAATATCAAGTGGCATAGAAAATATTGCCTAAATGTTATGGGGGCTCTATTCTCCCTAACTTGCAAAAATGCTTCATGCAATGCTTTCTCAAGATATGAGGAAAAATCATACTCAATGTTCATCTCAAGGTTTTGGATCCTCATAGCCATTATCATTAAACTAACTAGCATTCGCTCTTCTGCATCTATCCCAAGTACTTGATAGAGACAAAAGTACGTTTTATTGAAATAGAATTAGAAATTTGAGACTTCAAATGGTTTAGTGGCAGAAGGAGATATAGGAATCGCCCTGTTGTTCACACCCCTTTTCATGTAAATGGGGACTTCATCACTTCTATGGGTTTTCCTCAATCTAGTATATTCTTCTTTACTTCTTTGCAAATAAATTTTAGTCAGGGCTTGTTTGTTTAGGTCAAAACATTCAATGATGGCCTCTTTATTCAACACAACTAATGGTGAGCCATATGGCAATCTCACAGACCTAGTAGTAGGATGATAACTCTGAGCCAATACAATGATGAACTCTACATCTATAAAAACATTTGGGACAATTGACTTGGCCAAATCTAATGCCCATGGATTTGACACTGGAATCTTTCCCTCCCTTTTTTCATTGAAGTACCAGAACAATTCCCACCTAGAGATAAGGATAAGGGAATTTCTACAATCGTGAGCCACATCATTAAAAACATTCATAAATCCCCTCTCAATTGATTCAAGGAGTATATCCATGATAGACTGGTGTAAGAACCTCTTTTTAACCTTAGATTCTTCATTTTTAGTTTGAGGTTCTTTCTTCTTGGGTGGCATGATGTTTAGCTATCTTACTTCTCCTGTTGTATTTGAAATACAAAATTCCAAACAATCTTGTAATTGTAAAACTTGACTCACAGTTTAACTATCTTACTTCTCCTATACTTTTGAAATGTAGAATTCCAAACAATCTTGTACTTGAAAAAATTAATTCATAAGATTTATGTGCACTTACCTAGGTTACGATGGTTGTAGAGCTTAACCTCCTCAAACTCACAGCTCCCCACACAATATTTTTTGCAAATGAGTGCAAAGAGAATGTTGAATTCTTGGTTTAATGGCTTTTGAGCTCAGTCATGTCAACATTAATATGAACATTATGCCAAATATTTTTCTTGTATTTTGAGTTTGAACATGCACCATTGATTTTACAAAGATTGGATGGTTGATGTGATTTGTGCATTTAATACCTCTTTATCACCACCACTTTTTATAACTACCATAGGATGGAGGGTTATAAACTGCTATACTGCTATACCACTATACTGCATGCTTCTTTGCATTTCACCACAAGGTAGTGAGATCCTTACCTATATACTACAAGCTTGACATGTTTAACCCATGGTAATGTGGTTTACATTAACAGTTACCACCATACCACATGCTTTGTCACATCCTTCCATAATATAGTGGTTCATACTGCCCTACCCCATGCCTTTATGGTCTTCCTCACGAGATGGCGGGTTATTCCCCGCTATACCGCACCCTTAATTTTTCCTTCTTGTGGTATGGCAGTTTATGATGTATTTAAATTCTATCATACCACCCAACCGTGTCCTCATCATAATACTTCTGCACTGTGGTGGTAAACATCTTCATGTTGTTTGTTACACACCGCCAGCCCACCAAGGGTTCAAATTATTGTTGTGGGATCGTGATAAGAGACTATTAAGGTATTTGGAAATTTTTTAGGTGGACATGTTTTTGCTTAAGTATATATGATGAATTTTTGGCTTTGTATAGGTATTTCAGTGTCAGACATTACCTAAAATATTTATATGTTCAATAAAAAGTAAAAAGGAATATAAGGGTCAAGACTCGGGTCATGGAGCTCAAGGTTAATTGTGATGATGGAACTAGGCAAAATTTTAAGGTTTTAACACACCTCATGATGAACTAGACTATGTTTTTCCTTCATCCTTATTGCGTTATGTTTTTATGAGTTCTTCTCTTGTGAATACATCCCTAAGGAATTTTTTTTTGATACCTATAATTATAAACATCTTCTTGGTTTTTAATTGAAAATTCCTTTTAATTTGTAAACTAAATTCTATTTTAAGTTTCCATTTGCAGCTATTAGTGGATTGGAAAGTCAACAATTATCAACTTATGAAATCAGTAAAATTTTACTGATATAATTTGTTGATTTATACATTATTTTTTATTTGGACTTCAGGAAATGAAGACAAGGATTTTAAGGTGAAAATTAGATGATAGTGATCATAATTTTAAAATTGTAGAGACAAAATATGAGCGCACGTGTACTAAAAAAGTGGCCAAGAATAATGAATACTTTTTGAGTCTTGGTTTGAAAAGGAAAGATGTAAATCCACTTAGTATATTATTTGTTTAATAGTGTTTAATAAAATTTTATAGGAAAGAGCTTTATATATATAAGACATAATATGATATTTATTTGTTTTGTAGGCAACAAAAAGAGTGCAACAAAATGTGGAGAAAAATAAAAGGAAAAAAAGATACAATGCCACCATCTCGTAGAAGTCAATGCTTTTGTGATTCAACAAATACAGTTGGTGAAAACAATAGTTATGATGTTGTGCAACCTGGTATAGTGATTGGATTAAAATTTGGTCTTAAATTACTCTTGAAATAGGTTTGATTAAATCTTTAGAAATGGCTTCCTTAGTTCATCCTAAAGTGTCAATCTGGGAACGTAGGCTTTTGAACCATTTTGTGGTAGTATGCCGAAGAGATGTAATTAATAAACCAAGGTTTGATGGATGCAAACTAATTTAATCTACATTTGAATAGAATTATGATTGGTAGACTTCCTGTCACACATGTGATAGGAACCCGTGAAGAAATAGTTTTGAAATAGAAAAAGATTACTGGCACACATCATAACTGAACTGAAAATATATATAGAAGAATGAAAATATTCCTTGAAATAATATGAACAAAATCAAAGTTAAACTATTGAATGCATTGAAAACTTTGACTTTGAAATCGAGAGCATTGAAAACTTTGATAAGAATCTAGTAAATAACACAGTAACAAAATTAATCAAATAACTATGAAATCACAACATGCATTACCACACATATAAATCTAATGTAAAGATCACCAACAACCGAGGAACTGGGCCTTGCCTTCGCTGGTTATTGAGTGATGAAAATCATGAACACGTAATTAATCCATGCTAGCTATCATTCATTCAAATTGCAGTAACAGAGTGTGGACACATATTTTTATTGCCAAAGTCTGATTTCTATAATGTATATAGATATTCCAGTTTTTGACATACACACATATATGTATATATATATCATAGCTACCTATACTTATAACAGTATTACATATGAAATCAAATAAGCATTTTGGTTGTTTGTGGCTTTCAACCAACAACCATCAAAATATAATCAAAAATATCTTAGTCTTTTGACAGTATTTTGAAACAACATAACAACTCAAAATAGACCTGTTGATCTCAACGAGTATAGCCAAAGTGACAAAATGACTTCAACGGCTTAGTCATTCCTCCACCAACACCCTCCATGCTTTGTTTTCAACCACTTAAACATTCCATGTTACCAAAATTACAAAAATAATTAGCAACAGTCAAAGAAATCGATATTTTGAATAGTTTTTACCTTTCCTTCTATTTCATAGAATAGCTTCAGTTTATTAACAAAATATGATAGGAATGAAAAGAAACACTAGGAAAGATGACAAAGGCTAAAGAAAATAATAGGTAAAATAATGGCATGTTTTTCCCCCAACATTTCCCCCTAGCTGAAGAATTTGCATATCCTAATGCATCGAGAGTATAGAATACAAACCGGAAGGAGAAGGGGTAAGTTTCTGCAAAGTACTAGTGACCTCTATGACACACAACCAATAGAGTTCTTGCAACTATTCTTCATGTTCTTGAATTTTTACCACAAATGTTTCAGCGACCTTTGCTTGCTCAAGTGTTGCCTTCAACTGATTGATTTGGGTTGCTTGGGATGCGTTGAATAACTCTTATGTTTGAACTTGTTGTTGTATGGTTTCATTTTCTTCAGTCAATTTGGTCACCAAACTTTGCATGTTGCGGATTTCATCATTAGTGAGCAGGGGATGTTCTTCTTCATACTCTTCTTCTACCTTTGATTCTTATTTTTCTTTTTGTTCTTGATGAGGGTTTGAAAAAAATTCCTCTTCCTGAATATCCAATACATTCACTTCATTTTCTATTCTTTCTTCTAATTGATGTTCTCCCTCCTGGTTAGTGGCATGTGGGCTTTGATCTTCAGGTTTATCAAGGTCGTCATCACTTTTAGCTAGTGCAGACTCATTCTGAACAATGTCCTTGTCAATAATTTCTTCTTGGTTGCTCGGTATCTCTTTTGAGATAGGAGAATTCTAGGGTGGTATCTCAAGGTTTTTTTTAGGTTCCTCTTAGTGTTGTGGAGATTCCTCAGAGTCTATCATATGTCACTTCTTCCTCCTACTTCTTCTTGATTCTCTAGCAGTAGGTTTTGTTCTCTTAGTCTTTTGGGAGACTGTTGCTACTATTGTTAACTCTCCAACCTCCTTAGTTTTCTGAGGACTTAAACCAATGGCTACATTAGCCAAATTTGCTAGATTATCTATGAAATCAGTTGATAATTTGTTTTCTTCTAAAACAACAGCCGAGGTAGACCCACTATGTCGCTTCTTCTCAACCCTAGAGCCAGGTGTAGTGATTTCAATATTTTTAAGTTTAGGCCGTTTAGTGCTGGAACCCTTAACCTTCTTGCTACTTGACCCTAGGGCTTGTAATTTTCCTATTTCAGAGCTATCAAGAGGAATTTTTGACTCAGAACCCTCAGTGTGTTCATTACCCTCTTCTAAATTTTCATGACCAAACTCTTCTTCCTCTAAATTACCAATAGATTTTTCTACATTGTGGGAATCTTCTTCAACAAAGTGTTCTGAAGTATTAGGGAAGGCATTCTCGATAGAATTTTTAGGGGTTTCATCTACAACAAATGAGTCCTTGTCCCTAGGAGGCAAAAACTTCTTTAATTCCTTTACAATTAATAGTTTGATAAGCCCATGATGGGCTAATGAATTTTCACTACCCCTTTGAACTACTTTTTGCATTTGCATTATGGAAGAATACATAAAGAAAGGAATATTTACCAACGCACCCCATCTCAAATGTATCATGAGCCAAAATTGTTTGGAATAAACATATATATACCTTCTCTCGTAGGTCAAATACTAAAGAAAAAATTTCACCACATCATTCCAAGGAGCTGGGAGCGAAGCTAAATTTGTGCCCTAACCCAAAACTACTTCAACCAACTCCCCACACTTCAAGAACTTCTTATGGAGGGATTTAAGATCTCTTTCTCGCGTGGAAGTATCAGGAAAATAAATTTCCCCTATCACTAGAAATCCCATAACATCCGTCATGTTTTCAACTGAAAAAAGAATCTCTAGTCCACAAACTCATGTTGTTTAGTGTTGCAGGTCATTGCGAACTCACGAGCCAATTTATCATCATATCCCCTTAGCCTCTTAAAGTATGCATCCCATCTTGCTTGCTTGAATATCTTGTATGCCTCAGACATCATCGGAGCCCTTAGATCATCCATTGTCATTGGCTCATAATGGTGCCTACATTCTCCTTCCATATCCTTACCAAGAGGGGCAATCTGAATAGTTCACAGTTCGAGCCCGATAAAGTGTATGAGCAAAACAAGTTATTAGAAACATCTACCACCAAGAATAGGACAAAATTAACAAGCAGTGATTTTAGGTGGTAAGAAATGGTGGTTTCCATTCCTTATTACGGGTGAATAATAATAATTACTAGCGGTATTAATAGGGGGTGACCGGATAATGATGGTTATGACAGATCACACCAGAAATAAGAGGATATAGATATGATGAAATAGGTTTTTTTGGAAAAGATGAGACATGACAGTTGATGTGACACTCCCCCAGCTTAGCAAGTTACCTATCTGTGGGTGACATCACAATCATTATATGAACAACTGATATAAAATAAAATAAAAAGAAAAGAAAAAAAATAGGTGAAATACCAATGATCATTGATGGAAATGAGTGGTGACATGGTGATGCATGTGGCGAACCTGATGTTGATACAGATGCTAACTCGGAAGCAATGATAGGATGATAAGAGTGCAACACAAGAGGTATGGTCAGGACATAACTGAAACCAAAAAAATCAGCCAACTGATGAATGTCACGTGTAGAAGAAAGCACGATAAAAATTTCAGTCAAAAATTATGGTAGCTAACAAGGCATCATTTAACCAGCCAAAGCACTGGAAATGGTAAGTAGATCATGGAAGCAACTGCGGAGAAAGGAGTACCACCCAATGGATACAAAAAGAAAAAAGCTCCTAGCAAAGAAAAGACTGGGAATCCGACCGGGAGATCATCATAGAAGTTCCTATCACAAAGGAGACATGAATGTAGAATCAATCGAAGCTATGGTTGTTGGCTGAAAGCCACTAACAACCATTGTGACATGAATGGCACAAGCAAGAATGGAGGAGTGTAGAACCCATCCAAGAACAAGTGATAGCACCAACCAATGGAGACACCGAAGCAAAGATTCTTGACAAGAAGATTATAGGAATAGTGTCAAAGCATATTTCCAGAAGACATGAAAGGACAGGCCATGGTTCTTAATAGGAGGTCAAAGTATGACCCTGAATGAATGGAATGAGGGACCCAAACACCTACAATGCAAAGTAAAATAGATCATCACGGAAAAATGACAGGAAGGCGGGTGCCAACGCATGAAGAGATCTTTTTGGTTTTTTATTATTATTATTATTATTATTATATGTTTATTGACAATAGACCGCCGGTTGCCCAGTTTTCAATCTACCACCACCTAGTGACACTGAAAAATTGGTTTTCACCACTAAGTTTATTCAATGGGTAATTCTCGTTGGAAATCAGTTTTCAAACATTAACCGACCAACAACACCCAAAAAGGGTTTTCATTGCTGGATCTTTTATTTCATTTAAAAATATATATATATTTATTGATCAATCCCAAAGGAGGCCAAAAGGAACAATAGTAAGTTCCTGTGTCACCTCTAAAAATAAAGCTTCTTTGGAAAGAGGCTTCTTGTATAGTTTGAGGTGGTGACCATTGACAAGGAGAGCTCTTCTTTTAGATTCCATTGTACAGAGACAAACATCACCATTAGCATATATGGTCTGGATCTTGTAGGGTCCCAGCCATCATGTGTGAAAATTTTCCTTGAAGTCTTGGAAGCGGGAGTCGTATAAGAGTGCCCAATCTCCAGGTTGGAATGGTCTTTGTCGGATGTGATGGTCATGCCATAGAGCACATTGTTTCTGAACAACCTTGGTGTGAATGAGTGTTTCCTATCGCAATTCATCTAAGGAATGTAGTTGATCAATGCGTGCCTTTTGTGCATCAGAAAGACTCATACCCAATTATAGTGTAGTGCGAAGAGTTTTTATCTCAAACTCAATGAGAAGGACTTCCTGCTTACCATAGACAAGTTCATAAGGGGTCAGACCAACGATGGTCTTCCACATTGTTCAATAGGCCCACATAGCTTCAGGGAGTCATGTAGCCCAATCACGCTTATGAAGAGCAATTGTCTTAGTAAGAATATTCACAATCTCTCTATTGGTGACTTCTACCCACCCATTGGCTTGAGGGTGATAAGGTGTATACTTGCGATGGAAAATTTCATACTCACCAACCAAGGCAAAAATGAGCTCAGATGTGAATTATGGTCCTTGATCTGTGGCTATCTCTTGTGGCACCCCAAACCTTTTGAAAATTTTAGAGTACAAGAAATCTTCTACTTTTGTATCTTTGGCATGCTTCAGAGATACCACTTCGACCCACTTGGTTACATAATCGATGCATACAAGGATGTATTCCTTGTTTCTTGATGGCGGCTTGATTGGGCCAACAAAATTAAGGCCTGACTTTTCAAATGGCTCTATGGAGAAATGCGGGTGTAAGGGTATCTCATTTGAGTGTGTGGGTTGGCCCATATGCTGACACTTGTCACAATTATGAGCATAGCATTTACAATCCTTGTGGATTGTAGGCTGGTAGTAACCTAAAGTGAGAATCTTATGGGTAGTCCTCTAAGCAGAAAAGTGTCCTCCGCATGGTTTTGTATGGAATGCACGAAGTATATCAAAGACATCATCTTCAGGTACACAATGCCGCATGATATTGTCAATGCTGGTGTGGAAGAGAAATCCATTGATCCATGTGTATTGTCCACCAAGTCCAATCAACTTTCGTCATTCCCTCAAAGAGAAATGTGGTGGGAACTTGCATGTAACCAGATAGTTTGCAATATCGGCAAACCATGGGCTCTTTGCTAATATAGCAAAGAGATGCTCATCTAGAAATGCATTGTCAACTAGAGCGAGTTCATTGTCTAGTTGTTGTAATCTGGACAAAAATTATGCAACCATATTTTCTTGGCCAGGCTTATCAAGTATAGTTATATCAATTTCCTGGAGTAAAAGCAACCATCTAATAACTCTACCAATTACCATGGGTTTATTCATTAAAAACTGAATTGTCGAATGATCTATATGGACAAACACTTTATAACCAGTAATATAATGACGAAACTTATTGATTGCATACGCAACAACTAAAAACTCTTTTTCAGTTACCGTGTAATTTACTTCAGCCCCTATGAAGTTCTTGTTGATGTAGTAGATGGAATAAAAGAGATTATCCTCTTTTTGTCCAAGCATAACTCCTATAGAACAATTTGAGGCATCAGTGTGAATATGAAATGGTAGTTCCAAGTTTGGACCTCTAAGAACTGGTGTGGTTACAAGTTTTTTCTTGATGGCCTCAAAGGCTTATTGACACTCAGGTGTCCAAGAGAAAGCAATATCTTTGGCTAGCAAGGCAAACAATGCATGACCGAGAAAACTATGAACATATTTTTAGCTAGAAGGTGTAGGCAAGTCTTGGATAATTTGGATCTTTTTAGGATCCACTTGAATATCTTTAGAGGAGATGTAATTGTAGGAGTTGTCAAAATCAACTTCAGAATCCAAGAACACCTGCATGCAAATGGATACCTGTCACAAGGAAGAGAATGGATGGAAAAAACAAACAAGGGTTTGAAGCTCTAAAAAATGGAGAAATTATCTTATCAAAACAAAAAGGAATTATGAAATATACAATGGATCAATCCTTAAGAAGGAGATCATGCAAACCCTAATAGAAACCCTAATAGGAAAACATTTAACAATTAAAATAATTATTAAATGTCACTTTATGCAAACTAAAGTGAAATCTTAAGAAGGGAATAAAGGTAACTTAATCAACATAATTAAGTTAA